>JAEKOY010000575.1:0-25000 GCA_021234595.1 Delia radicum | reverse complement strand
ATGAAATATTCTCTTGGCAGTACCTGGTGCTTGTACGCAGTGAATGCTAATATTACTTTTAATTCCGAAAAGTTTTCTAATACTCTGAAACATAGCGTGGGTTGCCTAATATGAAATCGACAAAAAATGTACAACGACGTAAAAAACAGTACAATTAAGAAAAAAAGTAAACATTTTTATTTTAGAAAAATTATAAAATTCTGTACATAAAGTAACAATTGATGAAGTTAAGAACTAAAACATTTGGCAGAAGTTTACTTTTTGGGCACTGCTCAAAACAAAAAGTATGTGACCTCCTCTAGATTTAGAAAAGACAATTTTTCTAGTACCGGCTAAGGGTCACCCATGCTCCAAAACCCGCTGCGCCTAGTGACATATAAGTGTGGGTTCTCACGATTTCGGAAACTAATCTTATTTTAAGATCCATAACATGTGGCTACCTCCAAATCTATTTTAGACCTTCTTGGAGTCTAACATAGCAAATTAACCTACTCAAAAATTTTGTCAGTAAATTATAGAGAAAAAAATATTTAAACATTGGATAAAAATATTCCATTTTGTTTAAAAATCGTCAAAATAGAGACAGATCAACAATTGTTACAGGGCATTTCAAATAACATGCATTTGCTTTTTATACTCTGAAAAACTTTTTCGTTGTTAAATAAGAAAAAAAATTCTAATTTAATGTTTTTAAAGACAAAAAAGGACAAAAAAAGAGGCAAGAAAAAGTACTTTTGCGTATGTACTTTTTCAGGTGTTATGCAGAGAAAAGTTCAAATGGGAAATAAAAGTATGCGTACTGCTAAAAACAGTATGTCTGGCAAGCCTAGTCCGACTTAAGGTACTTGGGTGTATTATTTGATGTACATTTATTGAGTTTATCCCGTTTAGACATGTTTAATTTACGTTTAAAAAGAGCGTTTGCTCGTTTATAGTCTATTAAGTTTATATTAGTCATGTTCTTTATATAGTTATCAAGTTGTTTATAATTACGTTCTTTTTTAAATATATATAAGTCTTTGTTCCACCAAGTAACCTGTGTTTTGGCTTTCTCTGAGTTAAGTTGTGGAACTGATGTACAAGGTGGCGCAAAAATAACCTTCCGATGTTTTTTGGCTGTAATTTAAAAAAAAAAATGAAAAACTTTGATTCTTCTTGTGGATTATTTTTATTTGGTATTTTAATTTTTTTACATCAAGTCGAGAATATGATGTCATGTAAATGGCCGCCGCCACAGTTGATTGTCATTTGAGCCCTTTTTATGGCATTTTCCATTACTTTGGCCAAAACTTCCGGCGATAGGTCCTCACATTCTTGACGGATATTGTCTTTAAGAGCTGCAAGAGTCTGAGGCTTGTTGACATAAAACCGCGACTTCAAAAAGCCCCACAAAAAGAAGTCTGGAGCGGTCAAATCAGGCGATCTTGCTGGCCAGTGCAAATCGCCAAAACGGGAGATTAGGCGCCCGGGAAATGCATCCTTCAGCATATCGGTTGTGGCACGTGCAGTGTGTGCCGTTGCACCGTCCTGTTGGAACCACATGTTTTCCAATCCCAATTCATCAAGTTGCGGCAAAAAGAACTCGTTGATCATTGCTCTGTAGCGCTCACCATTCACAGTAACCGTTTGGCCCGCGACGTCTTTGAAGAAAAAAGGTCCGATGACTCCTCCAGCGAAAACAACACACTATACAGTGACTTTGAGCGGGTGTAATGGCTCTTCGTGGGTTACACGCGGATTTTCAGTGCCCCAGAAGCGTAAATTTTGCTTATTTACGTACCCGCTAAGATGGAAATGGGCCTCATCACTCATGATTATTTTTGATGAAAAATCATCTTCCTCTTGGTGGTGATTAAGGATGGCTTGAGCGTATGTTACACGCGATTGGCGGTCAGCAGCTACCAGCTGATGCACCGTCTGGACTTTGTACGGAAACATCTTCAAATCTTGTACCAAAATTCGCTGTAAAGACCGTCGACTGATACCCATTTGCGTGGCACGTCGTCTGGTCGATGTCGACGGCGCTTCCATGACATCCTCGGCTACAGCAGCAATATTCTCTGCAGAACGGCTACTCCGGGGTCTGCCACGCCTGGCAGCATCTCGTGTTGTGCCAGTCTCTTCGAGGCGAGCGGCTAAACGTCGCAGTGTTTCACCAGTAGGCGTTGGACGGCCAGGAAATCTGCGACGAAATTCACTTTGTGCCAAAGTCACCGACCGATTATTGGTCAAATAAATAGTCACCAATATTCCGCGTTCTGGAGCAGTGTAGCGTAACATTGTTTATTACGTGTATTTCGCATGTGTTTACTACACAAATGTCAAAACAGAACTGACATTAGGGGCCAATCGCAAAATTTATAGCATTTTCTGATAGGAACAATTTACCTTGTTAAGGTTGTATCTAGGCATTGATTTGTTAACTGTTGCACTGGCATTCTGTTCACTGAATAAAAAAAAAAAAAAAAAAAGGTGTGACGACAGAAGGTTAAAGGCGATATTTGGAGATATATATGCTGAGGCTATGAGAAGTTTTATTTAGAATGTACCATGAGGGTAATGCATTTTATATCATCTTTTCCTGTTGTCTGTTGTAAAGAATTATGCGCCAAAATAGCTACTTCCACTAAGGAGTTATTTAATGAGATTTTTTTGTACATTTTGTTGTTAATAGGAACTGGTATAGAATCAGTATTTTTTAAATGAGTTTCCTGCAAACCTATGATCTGAGGATGATACGATTTAATAATTAATAAAAGTTCATTGCATTTATTTATATATTCATTAATGTTCCATTGAAGTACTTATAGAGCCATTTTTATGACTGGAGTTACTTAATACTTATACTAAAAATAATTATTACTCAAAATTTAACAAAAGTAATATAATAATATTAACAAATGTGAACTGTTAATAAGTGAAGCAAAGTAGTTATAATTTAATCAAGAGTGATAATATGAATATAAAGATCTATTCTTGAATAATTGTGACTGTAAGTGCTCATATAGTGTTAATTGAATTTAAAAATAGAAGAGTTCTGTTAAATAAGCAAAAAACAAAAATTAATTGCTCGACATTTACAAAAATAGTCATTGAAAAGTTAAAATAGTTATAATAAACAAAGTGTAAAGCTAAATATGTAGTTACAAGTGTTCCGTTTTTCTTAGATTTCATTTTCGTTATTAAAAACTGAGTTTTTTTTCTTTTTCTCCCTTTTTTTCTATAGTAATAAGTATAAGAATAATAACAGTTTTTCAATAGGTTAGTCTGTTTTTTTTTTTTAAGCTGGCTTCTGCTACGTTGGGATATATTGGCTGGAGGTATATATTTATAGATGGAGATGGCTTAATCTCATTGCTATGTCGTGATGATTTTAGAAGAAGTTGGTTTCTTTTTGGATGTTTGTGATTTTTCTAAAGAATCGTTAAGATTAGTTTCCATTTGTATAATTATGGAGTGAGTTTTACATTGTATTGCCTCGTACATTTTAATTGCCTCTTTTGTGTCTATTTTTCTAAGAGTTTTGAACGTTTGAATTTCTTTAATAAAGGTATGACAGTTCTTATCTAACGGTCTGTGTTGTAGACTAACTATGATATTCAAATTTTCAGGGTTTATAAAAGTTTTGTTGCTAGTGCACAATTCGTTATTCTGTGGGTTGGAAAACAGCATATTTGTGGATTTGGATTTTATTGAGCAAAAAAAGGTGAAAAATGGGAGAAAATGTGCATTTTTGCGATTTTTAAGGCACCGGATGCACTTTTTTCGGGTAGGATTGTTCCTCATTTTTTTCTCCTATTCAATATCTACAACTTTGCTTCAGACACAAAAGAGATATTCCGTACGGTATACCGAGATATAACCGTGTTAAAATATAGAAAAAGTGCTAAAAAATCCGCCTTGAGCCAAAAAATTCGTATGGCCATTACGTTATTACTGTAGCCAACTTGACAAAACGAATGATGCAGAAGTTCATATTTTTGGGGATACTTTCACGTGCAATTCTCACAATTGAGTCCCAAAATCATGTGTTGAAAAATGTTGTACTGTGTAATTGGCCAATATTCTTCTATTGGACGAAGTTCTGGACAATTTGGTGCATTGTTTTCTTTTGTTCAAAGTTTGTTGTTGTTATACCATTTAATTGTGGCTCTTGCATAATGGCAACTGGCTAGGTCAGACCAAAATAACGGTTTTCTAGTGTGAGATCTTACAAATGGTAACAGAAGCTTTTTTAAGCATTATTCTCTATAAATTTCACCATTTATTGTACCAGTTGTAAAGAAAGGACTTGATTTTCTCCAACAAGAACAAATTGTTTGCTAAACTATGTACTTTTTCTGATTAAATTTTATTAATCCATTTTTCGAATTAAATTGAATAAACTTTTTTTCACGGGACTTATAAAAAAACGATTTGATTCAAACAAATGCAATTTGATTAAATTCTATCTGTTTAAATTTTGTTGCAAATAATATCGTATAAGATAAGAAGTGATTATATGTGGAATTCTGAGTTTATATATTTTTATATTCGGTGCCATATATTATCATATCCAAAAATATTTTTTCTTTTATATTATTTTATGTGTCTTATCGACGGTGCTCCGGCCAGACTAGTTGTGTGTTTTTTTTATCAAGTTTTTTTACACCTTAAAGGTTTATTGGACATATAAAAAAATCTATTAAATGTATGTAAAAATTCAATAGCGCATTAAAGTCGTTAGAGAGCTATTTAGATATTTTCATACAAACAACACATACCTAATTTTGTTAGACCATTTCTAACAAAACATTTTAATATTTGTTCAAAAAATTTAACTTTATAATATAAAGAAATTTCAATCAAAACTATTAAATTATAATTGTGACTTCCGTTTAAGACTAGTTAGATAAACGACGTAAAAAAACATATGATCTAAGACCAAAAATTATTTCTATTTCAGTTTAGATATGAGACTAGGAGATTCATATATTGAAAATGAGAATCAAAACTATTTATTTTTTTGGTCAGTTTAAAACTCACAACCTAATAAATAAGATTTTAAATTTGTTTTTTTAGAATTTGTTTTGCAAACAAATTTAAAATTAAAATAATTAGGTTCCTTACAAATATATTTTCCTATCCTTATTAAAGCCATATGCACTTAACCTGTTAAGATTTATTTTAAGTTATTAGTGTAGGTAATTGGTATAATATGATTTACAACAGCTTCGGATAAAAAACAAATTTTATTAAATTTTAAATTTTCTGCATTAAATTGAATAAACTTTTGTTCACGTTATCCGTGAAAACCCGATTAGATTCAGACAAATGCAACTTGATTAAATAATATCATCTTTAAACATTGATCGTTCTATCAACTCAAAAAAAGATTTCATACATTTCTCTAAATTGTTTTTAAATCAAATCCGAAAGCTCTTAAAAAATCACCCTTTACTAGAATACCAGACAGAGTTATCTTTTGCTGAGACTCGTAAATACCGCATTTATTTTTTTTATTAAACTAAATGTATTATAATTCAATTTACATGTTACTGATACATTAAAGAAAATTTAACTAAAATAAATTCCATTCAAAGACATTTAAATCTTAAGTTTTTAAGATTTTTTTGAGCCTGTCCTTTTTTTAACAATTTTCTTTAATTTATCAGAAATTATAATACATTTTTTTTAATAAAAATAAAAATGCAGTATTCACGAGTCCCATCAAAAATTTACTTTGTTTGGTATTGTAGTAAAAGAGTGCTTCTGTTCAAAAGAGGAGCAATTCGTGTTTTGAATTTATTTTTTAACAGGCAGATTTGGAATACCGCTCATATGTATGTTTTGTTAAAAAATAACAAAGATGTGCATAAGACCCTCAATTTACGGATCTGATCATGTATGGAACCATATATGCATTCATACAGTTACGGACAAAAATACGTCCACTTTTTCTTAACACAATTTAACGTTAAAAAAAAACAAAAAATTTGGAGAGAAAATTTCCAATACTATTTTTAGATATAAATTATGAAATGTTTTTCGACATTTGAAATTTATAAAATATGCTTTATTGTTTTATATATCTATAATATTTCGTCATTCTTTGAATGACATCCTCAGGGAGTCTAAAATTGTCCAATAACAATATTTAAATTAATTGAGTATACACATAAAAAACCATATTCTAACATAATACATTTTTTTATATAATACATTAACATATAAAGCAAACATAACATCAAACTAATATTACCAACTTAAGGTTTGTAGGATACAAAACATATGAAAATAAATACTTACATGAACCACAACAAACAATATTAAAAACAAAATTTCCTGCCGCTGACCTCCCCTTTGATCTGCAAAACATTTAAAACAGGTTTTTTTTTATTATTTTCATATCCGTTTATTTACTAAAAATCCAAAGCTCTTTCCAGGGTCTGATTTAAAATTCATACATTGTTTAGTTGGTACTTTCATTATGTTCAGAGCTTCCAACATGCAGCGGTGCTCTCAACTTGTAGTATCCGCACATTATCTAAATCGGGGCTGTGATTATGATGTTTACAATGTGTCGTAAGTGCTATTTTATTGACTTTTTTAAATCTTAACAAAATTGGTTATCGTATGACACGAGCTTTTTTTTTATTTTTTTTTTTCAATTTTTGGTGATGTTCCAAATTTAAAAGTGTGTTTTTTCGAAAAAAATATTGACTTTAAAAATTCATAAAAAATCTAAAAAAAATTTAAAAAAAAAGCTCGTGTCATACGATAGCGAATCAAATTTAAAAAAATACAAAAAAAAAAAAAAATCCGTCAAAAAATGAACCCGCTAGTGCCGCAACCAGTACGAAAAACATGGTTTCGAGATAAACGCGTTCAAAGTTTGTGAACAAAGAAAAAAAGGTTACCTTCAATCTGCCATGCCTGCTTCGTATTGTATGCCTTCGTTATCTTGTGTTGTGCTGTTTCTTGCAGTTTTTTGCAATCGTTTAGCAATTCTTCTTTTGAAGCTTCATATGCCTTCACTCTGGTAGGTACGAAATAACAACCACCAAAAGTCAGGTAGCAAGTAAAACAAGTATATACTAGCTGCCGTACGTAGGTAGCGCGAAAATTAAAAATGCGCTCTCACTTATCCGGCTGTAACTTTTGAACCCGTAGGAATTTTTCCATGAAATTTTTTTTCTTAAAATCTTAAGAATATTTACTAAAATACAAAATTATAAAAAAAGTCGATTTCAAAAAACGGCCAATGTCATGTCCCAATTTAAGGTCAGATTTATGACCAGCTAACCTAGTTTTTAATTTATTTTTCGTGGTCCCTACGTAGACCATGTCACAACTTTCTGAAACACTTACCATTACAAGAAACTCTATATATAATATTCGATTTATCTATATCTTCAACTTTATCCTTGGTTTTACTATAAAATTTTCTTAAACAATTATCAGTCTTATGAGCTATTTTATATTTTTCAGCATTGAATAATTTTGATTTTTCAAATTTCTCAGAGATTTCAGGTACATATGTGATTGATTTATAGATTTTGCCTCTTTTTCGTCTGTTGAATTTCTTCTCTTTTCTTTTCCATAGACTTTTAAAAGCCTTTTTACAAGTTTTATTGGAAAAATATTATCTGTAAGAATTTCTATTATTTTACGGTGGTTTTCTTTATGAAACGTCACTGATATTTAACACTCTTTTGATCAAGTTATTCGCTGTATTATTATTCTTTTAGCGTGATTAGAGTAGTAATTAATTAACGGTATTCATTCTTGTTAGTAAATAACCCTTTAGATCTGGTTAATGGTGTACGTTTGATAAATTTATCAGAATTTACCAGAGCCAACAACAAAATGTATTGCACTAAAATTTGCCACACAAAAAACTTTAGTAAACACGCTTGATAAATTTATCAACAAAAAAACAGCTGACTGTTCTGCCGTCAAAAAAAATATATTTTGTGTTAACTATTAGGAAAACTTAAAAATGAATAAAAATATCGAAAACTCCAGTTTAAACCGAAAGTATTAAGCATTTTGCACTAAAAATTTTTGTGGTTTTGTCTTTTTCTGTAAATTTTGACATTTTTCTTAAATTAAAATAATTTTTAATACAAATGTGGCGAACAACAAAAATCAGCTGATTTATAAATATACCATACATTAAAAAAAGACACTCGCGCTTTGTTGTGAACAAATAGTAGTAAATATAACACGAAATAAATATAACACCAAGAATGAAAACCGCTATTATTCTACCCGCAGCCGGGTATTGTATCTAAATAAGGTATTAAAAAGTATCTATTATAGCACTCATTTTCCACAGTAAATCCAATCATACGATGAAAGCCATTAAGAGTTGTCAAAATTTCATTTATTGCACTATGCTGAACAACGGAAATTATATCATCCACATATTTGGTAATAATCTTAGGTTTTATAGTAAACTTTTCCATACAGGTGTCAAGTAGTTTTTCCAGCACTATGTCTGCCACAATTGGGGAGGCTGCTGATTATATTGAAGGTATCGATTGTCCTTTATACAAAAATTTTACTATATCTAAAAATAACCTCTTCGTCATCTTTTTATGCGTGTACAGGGCAATTTCATCCCATCTATCTTCAATAATTCTCAATGCTAAATCTATAGGTACATTCGGAAATAACGAAACTACATCAAATGAAACCATTCTTTGTTTACATGTATAGTCAAGTTTTTTTTATCTTACTCTTAAATTGCACAGAATCCCATATATTATACTTTGAGTCTTTTGTAATATTCTTTAAAATATTTGCACTTTCAAGTGAACTTTTCATTAAACGGTTTTTTTTTAAATTCCAGAAACCGAAACTGTTTTTCTTTTAATTTCAACTATTCTGAAAAACCGAAAACCGGGTTTCTAAAAATGTCAAATAATTGATCACCCTAGTAGCGCTGGAGTCCTAAGGTGTAATACCAGATCACAATTTGTTTTGCATTATTTCTTCATAATTTGAAAACAAATATTTGCTACTCATAAGAATCTAACCATTAAAAGTGTTGAATTTTCCAAAATCTTCTAATTTTTTTTTGTTTTACGGCTTTTTTGTGTAAAGAATGTGCACACAAAAATGTACTTAAACAGAATACAATGAAGTTGTAAAATACGCTAGTGAAGTAAAAGTCAAAAGTTTATAAATCTTTTGCAGACAACCGCTGTTTAACATTACTGGCTTATAATTATTTTATTTCTATTTTATATATTCACATATCATGCACAAAAAGATTAAATCTTATAGTAAACGTACAGGAAAGCAGTTTGTATACACCCGATATACACCGGCGTAGATAGGCCGGTAATTTAGCCCGCCAGAAAAATTTTCGTTATCAGTCATTTTTAAAATATGCATTTTTCGAGAATTTTGTATGTATTGTTGATCTTTTAAAATTGCATTTAATTTTGAATTGTCAGGTTTGAGATCATAATTAAATGTTACTATTACAAATAGAAAACACTAATTGTTAATAAATGTAAGAGAAAGATGATAAAAATCTTGTGAGAATCAGAGCTAGAAGGAGTGCCGCACCTTCGAGCTAAGCGAATTGGTCATCATCAGCCTCATTCTAATCCACCACCCACAATATCGAAATTTTTTTTTTTACTAAATGTCTTTCCCCGGCAAAGATGCTCATTTATAATATATATATCTAGAACATTGATATTTTTAAATTTTTTTCTATAAAAGGGCACGTAGTAGAAGCGAAAGAGCACGGACGTATATAAAAAAGATCTATAAAAATTTTGCATTTTTTTTACTTTTAAAAAATATGTAAAAAACATAAATGTAACACGTTGGATTTATTTTTTACAAATGTTGAAGTTCATGAGGAATCATGGATTTAAGTTGTGGAAAATGCAATAGTAGTAATACTCGAGATAGGGCGATACAGAGCAGCTGCGGTTGTGGGAAATTTTGTCACAATTGCAATTTTAACGTATGTATGTTAAATAGGGTGGTCTTTCGTTGTATGGGCGAAAAAAAACGAGATGTTGACTCGGTGATTTTGATTCTCGGTGATTTCAAGGTCTTTTTTTTATTTTTATACATTTTTACTTTAAAACAAGGTTTTAATAATATTTCATCAATATTGTTGTATAAGCCTTTTTATATGATTGTAATAACTTTATTTAAAAATACTATATTTTCTGTAGATAGTTAACCTATGTTAACCTGGGGTCAACTATGACCCACGTAAGAAAAATGCAGCTTTGTGGCAAAATTTATAAATAAAATAAAGAAAGGAATAATTCAATTTATATTTATTCTAAAAAAATTTCGTTAACCGTTTCTAGTCTTCGAGTAGGTCAATTTAGTAAAAATTAGAACTTAAAACTTTTCCATAATAACAATTTTGAGGGAAAACAATTTACACTATTAAATTAAAAATACGTTTTTCGAAAATACTCCTGAATATGTACAAAAAAATCAATTTTAATATGAATACAAGTATCTGAATTTATACTAAATAATTCATTTTAATTAATTTTAAAATGTAAATAAATTACAATTAGAAACATAAACAAAATTTATTTTGTCATCTTTGTGATTTTTGACTCTTTTAAAATACGAGGGTCAATTGTGACCCCATGAAAACACAGGTTAACTATGAACACGAAAAATTATACTTTATAATAAAGTTATTACAATTATATAAAATAGCATACACAATAACATTGATGAAATATTACAAAAATCTTGTTAAAAAAAAAGTCTATACAAATTTAAAAAAAACGTTGAAATCCGCTAGAATCAAAATGCTCTAACAAAAATTTTTGCCAACGGATATCCGTAATACTTGGCTTATTTAATACTTGAGATGTGTTTAATAAAATACTTGACAACAAACACCAGGTTTTTGATTTTTGTTGAATAAAATTTTCAAAATGCAAAAAAGTCACCCCCAAAATATTTATTAATTTTTTTGACACAAAGTTAGGGTAAGTTAGCGATTTTCTGGGAAAGTAATATTTTTTATCTGAGTAGTTATGATTAAACCCAACACAAAAATTATTTTATATTTTTTTAATTTTGAAGAAAAAAAAATTTGTAATTTTTTTTTAAATTATGCCCATTTTTCCAAGGGGCCCGATTTTCAAGGGCGATGCGGGACATCTTCCCGTTATGCTAGAACTCTAATTTTTTGCATGGTGAATTTTTGTACCCAAACAAATATTTTAAGAGGGGGGCAGCCCCAAAAATCGCAAGTTGACAAATAAGGACCACCCTAATGCTAAAGCATTCAAACATTAAGCTTATTTGTGATGATTGCATTAATTATTTTAAATTATCCACTGAAAACTATAAAAATATATTTCGACTTATAAACGGTAAAGAAATTAAATTAACCAATGAAATTCACAAAACTAATAATTTGGTAAAGGAACAACTAAATGAAGCAGAACGCAAAATTATCAGCGAGTTCAGTAATAAATAAAATGTGGATACTTATGCAAACCAAGTAAAGAAAAACTTAAATAGTGCTCCCGTTATTATGAAACCAAAAAATAAGCAAGAAAGTGCAGTAACAGCGAAAGAGATGAACGAAAAAATAAAACCTTCAACTCTTAATTTAATTTGCAAATAAAAGGCTAATAAAGAGAAATTATGGTGTAGCTGCCATAAGATGTCAAAATGAAAATGAAAGAAACATCTTATCAGATGAAATTAAAGAGAAAATTGAACAATCTGAGGTACAACTACCAAAAACCTAAAATTTTGATCGCTGGGTAGCAAGAAGACTTTAAAGAAGGCAGCATTGTTGTTGCTACAAAAAATTCAAAATGAAATTCAATGTCCCTATTTACAGTGTCGTAAGGTATATAGATCCTATAAAATTTTTAAATGGTTTTAATACTTAAATTGAAACTGAAGTGAAGGTTTCGACCAAATTAAGAGGAAAAATAAGTTAAATATGGAATGGGATAGATGTCCTGTCTATGAGAGTTGCAACGTGTTGAGGTGTTTTAAATGTTGGGGCATTAACCATACTACCAAATATTGCAGAAGTGAAGTCTCTCGTACAAGGACTGTAATAACAACGTATTCAAATGTATTAATTGTGTCAAAGATAAGGGCAGTCTCAATTTGAGGGAAGTCGATTTTAATCATGATATTAAAAGCAGTGATTGTCGTATATTGCAGAGGAAAAATAAAATTGAAAGATAGAGAATTACATATTAGCAATTAAATTCAGTTAGTAGACTGTATTTTAATATCGGAGGTTTGCGATCAAGTTTTAATCAACAATAGATTTTAAGTTCTGATGTTTAGTGATAATTTTTTCAAACAAATTGTAACACAACCACAAGGATAACGAACACAAAAAGCCCTTTTAATGAAATGCCTGGTATATTAGTTAAAAACATAAATGATACACTAGTCCCACTGGTATAATGATAATCTGAATGGTATAATGATAATCTGAAATTTATGAAGGAAATGAAGATACAAATGTACGAAAAAGCTGAGTGGTATAATAATGAATTTCACTGGAAGAATTATAAACAATTTAGAAATATGTAAAAATCGGAACTTGAGATTTCAAAAAAAAAATTTATTAATAACAAAATTACAAGCTGTTTTGACCAAAGGACTATGTGAAAAATAATTAAATCGTTAGTACTCAATTCAAAAGTATTAGAAATACAGATAAAAAGAAAAATAATAATACCAAAAGAACATATAAGATTTTATTAATGAGATACAATTAGATGAGACCAAAACTCCGATACAATCGAATCAAATGATATATTTTTATATCTATTTTTATAGTATTTTATTTGACACACTATAAAAATAAAGAATAATAAAAGAGATCAAAATTTCCTCAACGTTAAGATGCTTTTAGATAATTATGATATAATTGTAAATGTGTACATCGTCTTGTTGAGTTATCTCTTCAGAATGGAATTTTTCCTGAATGTCAAAAAGAGTCCTGTGTTGTGCCAATACAGAAAGTAAAAAACACTATAGACTCAAATGAAATTCGCCCAGTTAATATGCAAACACAATAAGCAACATTTTGGAAAAAATTGTGCACTACCAATTAAACAAATATTTTGAAAACAACAATTTACTCAATTAAATACAATCTGGTTTTAGACACCATCATAGTTGTGAATCTCTACTGAATCTCATAGTTACACAATGGAAGACAGATTTTAACAGTAAGTATTGTGTGAGGGTTTCTTAGTTGAAGAGAGCATTTGAGACTATTAATAGAGAGATATTGTTAGAAAAGCTTGGAAAGTATGAAGTAAGAAATATTGATTTAAAATGGTTTTAAAAGTTAGAAAATCAAACCCAACGAACAAAATGTGGTGAAAGTAAATCAAACGAACATAAATATAAACATTACTATTTTTAATATATATTAATGATTTGGAAAAGTTTTAAAGAATGCTAAAGTTTGTATGTTTGCAGATGATGCACTTATTTATATAAGTTGTAAAAACCCTGAGGAGTGTGTTCTGAATATCAACAAAGAGTTGGAGGAAGTCGAGAAATACCTAAAAATTAATAGATTATAACTAAATACAAACAAAGGTAATGGTAATTAACGGAAATATGAATGAAAAATAATGATAATTAACGGAAATACGAATACTTATTAATGATGTACCTATAGAAAAAGTGGAAAAAAAATTAAATATCATGGTTGACAAACATTTAAAGTTCAATTTGCAATTTTAACTATATTTGCAAAAAAAAAAAAATCAAAGAAAATTGCTTTTTTAACAATTTGTAACACAGCAGTGAAACCACATTTTGAATACTGTTAAACGTTATTGTGTCTAGGAAGTCAACAGATGAAAGATAGGCTTCAAAAACTACGAAATAAGGCGATGAGATGTATTCTTTAGTTCCATAGATTAACTCATATAAGAGACATGCTAGACGAATTGAAGTTGTTATCAGTCATTCAAAGACTGGTGATGAATGTTTTAATTTTTATTTAAAAAACTTAAAATGGAATATTACCAAAATTACATGAGAAAACAGTTGGTATATGTGGCTGATGTACAGTCCTATAATTTGAGAAATATTGGCGACTTTAGATTAACAAATTATTATCAAAACTTATTTATAAACGTCTTAAATTGTATAATGAAATTCCGAAGGCATTAAAAATGGAAAATAATTTCTTTATATTCAAACGTAAAATTATTACATATCTAAAACAATTGTTTTAATGTATACAATCCCGTTTTAAGAATGTTCAAATTGTATTTTAAAATAATAATATACTGTTCAAAGCTAAATTTTGATTGTTTTCAAAAGGCTCATATTGTCATTTAAAAATCTTTTAATTAGTGCTCCGATGTTGTTTAAGTGGACTTTTTAAAACATTTGTTAAGCTTAATTTGACAATTGTTAATTTTTTCGAATTTGCCAACATCTTCTGGGTGGATTTTTTTAAAACTGAGAGTTATGACCCAAAAAATATAATTTTAGACTTTATGAACACTTAATATTTTAATTTTTTTTTAGATCTGTCAAGCGTCTTTTGAAGTTTAGCAAATTCCTAAATATGGATTCATTTAAAAAATTAAACCATATTCGAGTTTAGCATACAAAAATTTGTTAAAAATTATGTATCACACTTTTAGTTTTCCAGAAAATGCATTTTTTTCATGGCCATAATCCTAAATTTCCACTCATAGAAATAAACCTGTAAAAATAGCAGAAAAAGTTATTAAAAAATTAAGCAACAGAATAAACTTATAAAATTAACAGATTTTTTCGCTAAATAGTAGTAAGTTAAGAACAGCAGAAATTAAACTTGTTAACTTTTAAAATTCTACTTAAATTCAAGATAAATTGTAGTTAATTGAAAATAGCAATTTATTCTGCCGAAATTATCAAAAACTGTCGTTAAATTTTTTTGACCAAAAATAGATAACAAAAATTGTGATATTTACAAAATTTTGGTAAATAACCTCAATTTAGTTGAATGCAAATAACAGTATGTCCTGATACATTAACAAAAATATTTGATAACAAATTGTATACTGGTGATTTTAGAAGGGCAGATTTTTAGTCGCATAATAAAAACTTTGAAAGTTTTACATTTTTTTGTGATTATTTTTGTCTACTACTATTAAGCAAATGTTTTGCTGATTTAAACAGAATAATTTTCAACTCAAATATAACAAAAACTTAGTAGATTTAACAGATTCATATTTGCTACTCATATCTAATTAATATTTGACAAACAAATTTGCCAATCTCAGCAGTTTTTAATGCACCGTCATTTTGAAATTTTTGTAGAAGTTTTGGAAAAAAACCTAATTTTATTTATGGGGGCTATATCCCCCACCCAACACAAAAAACAAAAAAATTACCAAAAATGCAGCAGAACCTGGAGCAAATTGATTAAAAGGGGTTTGGTATCGACTGGAATTCTTGTTACTCTCATGTAGTAGCAAAAACTTTAAAATATTACTAATGTTTTTGAAAAAATTCACAGTTTCATAGGTTAAATTATAATCATTTCGTTCACTGTATGCACTATCACATAAAAGGATGTACGTTTTTATATAATACTATATTAAATAACATAAGATTATATATAAACGTTTTTGATCGGGCGGGTAGTAAAAAAACATGAACATAAACATGTTTGGTAACGATTTTAAATGGATTCCTTATTGTTGTTTTTGCATTTGTGTTGATCAGATCTTTACAATAATCAATTTGTATTTATTTCTTTTTTGCATTTTTAGTCATATAAACAAACAGTAACGAGCACATTTGCTTTCGGATTATTAGTGCAATTATTAGTTTGTTCTATTGATTTGTTATATTCTAATATTGTTGTTGTTGAAGTTATTTCGACTAGTCAGAGAATAAGAGATACAGAGGGATAAAAAGAATTGCATTCTGTTGGTCGATACAAAACTAGAAAAACAAATGTCGTCGTCCTCTGGAAGCTGGCCACTTGTGGAGCGGCTAAATAATGATGAATATCTAAAGCTGTTGCCATATCTTAGCTTTGAACATATATATCTGACTCAAGTCTTTATTAAGAAAAAGAAATGGATGCATATGTTCGATGTCAATTTCCAAACATTGCAAGTTAAATGCGCTGGCTGCAGCAGACAAGTGAAGTTTCAGGATATTAAAAAGCATTTAAAACAAAGCGATCACCTTGTGGCTTTGCGTTCAAATGTTAAGCAATTTTATCATCCATTCTATACTTACGGAAAGAGCGATATTAAATTATCTAGAGGCGAACATGTCTCCAAGGAAATGCGCGAAAGTTCTCTGCGCGAATTGAACACGCAAATAAATAGCTTTCAAAAAGTCTGCCTTATGGCCAAACACTTTGAAGAAGCTGTTAGGCGTAGCGAGTGTAAGGCAGAAGATGATCAACTTCTTCAATTGACTCTGAATACCACAATTGAAAAGCCCGCTGATATGTTTGTCAAGGTCTGTCTACCATTTGATGACATACCTAAATTGCTGTTTTGTGTAAATGGTGGAGAGTGGAAACCAGTGGTTGGTTACAAGAAACTAATCAAGAACGCAAATTTCCATTGTAGCATATGTGCTATTAATTGCTCCGGCATTGGCAGCTTAAATTCACATATGAATGGCTACAACCATAAATTAAGACAGCTTGAAATATTGGGAATGCGCTATGAAAGCAGTTCGAAAGTAAATAAGAACTGTTGTATTCAATTCGACGATTCCTTTTCATTCTCTGTTAAAGACGAGGCTAGAGACTTCTTCAAAGATCAATTGGGAAAAGTTACTGCAGTTGGTGGCAGCGCATCTTTAGAACGGAACGAACTCCCAAACGAGATTGCCAAAAAAGTCAATATCCTAGACGAGATCATGCCAGAAGGTCTTACATGTAAGAATTTAAAAAGTCATGAAATAGTTGGACACCTTGGTGTCGAATATGTGCTAAAGATTATAAAACATGAGAACGATAGAGAACCAAAGTTTGAGTGTGGTCTATGCGAATTCGTTGGCGATATTAATAAAATGCAGCGCCATCTTCTAAACTATGATCACAAAAAGAAATACCTAGATATGCACTATTCGGACACGATTAAGAAGTATGAAACAGCTTTGGGACACATGCGATACATGGAATTTCGTGCGGTAATAAACGAGATCGTAGAAAAGGTAGCGATCGAGGTGGAAAAGATACACAGTCGCAGTTTGCCGTACACAGTTTCGGCTCAGGATTACAAAACCCGAAGGCCAGATTTAATTGCCGAGGTCTATGCTTTGTTGCACGCTTCGCAAAATAGGGGTCCTTCATTTTCTAATATTTACTCCATGGAAGAAGTTCGAAATTTAAAAAAAATCGCCTCAGATCTGGGCGAAAGAAGGACTTACAAGAGCATTGAAAATGTTATATTCACAATACCGCCACCTAACGCCAGAATATATTTGCATCAGGGAAGTCATGATCCAGTTACTCGCCTAAGCGAATACAACGCCAAAAAGCGAACTAAAACTCGTACGTCTCGCACTAGTCGTTCCAAGTCACCTGCCCGTACTCAAATGCACGAAGGACATGTCAGAGATGCTGCACGAATTGAAAAATCAAACAAACGTAATCATCTTCGCACACGTTCAAGATCACCTACATCCTTTGAAAGGAACCGATCTCCTAACAGAGGGGAACATCGGTCGGAAGGTGGTGTATCTGTGAATGCTCGTCACCAAAATATTTGGGATGTTTATCGTCGCGAAATAGCAATTGCAGCAAATGAAATCGAACTTGCTTACGAAAACTACCGCAAGAATCCAGAAGGGCACCCCTTGTATGAGGAAGAGTGGAATGATTTCTGGCAACGCCGCAAAAAGGAGCTGGAGCGTGAGGGCGTAAATCATCGTGGTTACAATTTTCAGCCAGAATGGGTTCATTACTTCAAACAGCGCATTGAACAATTGTTTGGCGAGTCCTTGCATAAATCACAAATAAATATCCGCCGTAAACTGGAAATACCATTGGATGCTGAAGAAGACTGCCAACATGCGCCATTGGGCGCTGATCGTCGTATAAAAGACAGGCCTAGACATCCAGAAGAACTGGATGAGTTCAGAGGCAATAAACGACATAGTCCAATGGATTATAGAGGAGGACCTCCACCTAATAAGAGGCAATTCGTTGAAGAACGCATTGCGGTGAGATCCGATCGTGTTAATGTACAGCAGCAGCAAAATATGGTAGAGCTGGGAGCTAACATAAGTGACAACCATTCGAATGTTGTACACGTTCTGCGTTTAATGACTGCTCTTGAGGAGCACCTAGGCAGTTTAGGCGGCAAAGTAATGGATCTGCTATCAAACGCATTGCAATTGGAAAAACATTTCCGGGGAAACACCTTGGAGTTTGAGGCAAAAATTCTCACAGACTTTAATTGTCATCTTTTAGAAACAGCAATGGAGAAACTAAAAGGTATCCTATTTGCTGGATTGCTGGATGAAAAGAAAGTATCGGGTTTTAAACGCATTATTCAGTACACAACGAATCTACTTAAGTATGCTGAGAAAATGGGCTGGAGACAAGAAATTATGCTAGATAATAGCTCAAGGGATATGGAAAAACGTAGAAGCAGCAGTGGCGGTAATATGCAAACGCCAAACGAGAAACCGTTATCCGATACTCTAATGGATTTAGTGAGCTCGTCGCAAAGAAATAAACGTCCAATGAAAATGTCCGAAGAACAGTTTAGCGATTCAGTAGATCTTCATTCTATGCCACTTGTTTGTCCACCACCACCCACCATTAAAGGATCCAATTTAAACACCAACTTATATGCTGCATACAATAGTCAACCAAATTCTGGACTAGCTGCATTCAATACCAAACTATCAATTGGTCAATCTAATTCGATACATTCGCGACAGCATCGTCATCTTCAATCACATCAGGCCGATGTTGGAAACTTGCACAGAAACTCTAATATTAGTGGAAATAACTTGAACAACAACAGTTTTAAAAACAACAACGAAGCTAGAACAAATATAAATTCTTGTCCAAACACTGGGCCAATAACAACTGGAACTGTTGTCGGAGGCAGCATTAACAACAGCAACAACAACGGACCAGGGCCACATTTTACAAACACAACACAATTCATTCCTAATAATATGGGTCACAATATTGGCATGTATCAAGCTCGTGGAGGCGGAGGAGGTAATCGTAATCAGAATCAGAATCCAAATTGGTCACGTTCAAATAACGTAAATTGAATACAATTATTTCCATTTCAATGACATTTTTATTTTCTAGATGAATAAAATTAAATGAAACGAACATATATATACAATTTTTGAGTATCTATTGAAAAAAAAACCTGATTGGACTTTTCAGATATCTCTGGATAAACAAAAATGTCAGTTCACGATGTAGTTTTCTTCATAAAAAAAAAACAAATAAATATAAACAACAAAAAATTGAAGATGGCCTTCTGAAATTCTATATTGTGTTTTTATCAGTTAATATTAAAAAATATAAAAACAAAATCTACCAACTTGAAGTGTTTCTCATATAGCTTTTGTTACATATACCGCTGGTTGACAACGTCAGCTTTTGAAGCTAATATGCTGTTCAATAAATCCTGAATTTAAGTATAAGTGCAGTTTTTCTATTACTCGGCAACAAACAGTTTTTTCTATTCTCTAACAGACACTTTAAAATGTCTAACTTAAACAATTAAAATAGGAGATGCACCCGGCTATCTGGTCAAACAACTTCAGTATGTTGTACCTCAACCGTATTACCTGAGGAATGCTCTTGACTTTAGACTTCAACGAGCAGACACTAATAATACCATGCAAAGGACATTGTTTTATAAAGAATTAAGTCTATACAACAACATGCAAAATGATGTTAAACATGAGTTAAAAAAACTGTAAACTTTATTAGAAATGTTAGCATAGATCACAGCTTGCATATGTAATTTTGTAAAAAGAATTTTAAATGTATTCAAAATACTACTACGGTGAAAAAATAAGGTTCGGTCACGTTCTGTAATTGGCCAAATTTTTACTGAATTCTTTAATATCGACTAGAAATACAAGAATTTCTCTACTCGGAATTACGCCAAATTTCAAATTCCTCTCTTCAGCGGATTGGCCAATCCATCAAGGGTAGACTTTCCCCCTATTTTTACTACGTTCGTGGCCTAAAACCCAAAGAGTATCAGTGAGTTTGGTCATACTCGAAGGAACGAGTATTTTAAATTTCAAAAGGGCCCAAGCGGATTGGGCCGTCTGCCAAGCGAGAATTTTCCCCTTTTGCCCCTTCCCGTAGTAATTATCTCTTTTTGATCCTACCAGTAAGAATTTGTAAAAATCCCTTCGGATGTCTACTTGATTAGGAACCCACATAACATATTTCATGTTCCTCGTTTAAGAGTCTTGGCCATGACTTCGAGGTGTGTGGCCATGACGTCGCTTATTTTGTTGCTTTTGTAACCTAGTTATTTGCTGATATGAACAGCATCACAGTTGATCCATACTCAAAATGAGTTTTAATAATTGTGTTGTATAACGTCATTTAAAATCCAATAGGCCGTAACTAACAAAAAGTTCAAAATTGATTTTTTTTTTATTGATTATGATCTTATCTACCCACAAAATTTTACACGTTTACCAAAAATACCGATTATATTAACGAAAATCAAAAGCCCGTAACTGCAATTTCTATATATTCATGAACCAAAAAGTCGTGTAGTGCAATTTTTCCATTTTATGTAATGATCTATAATGTTTTTTGTTTAACCAATTAAATATCGAAATAAATTAATTGATTCAATCGATTTTTCTCGAAAGTTCTTAAATACCCGAGTAAAAATAAATTATATGGTGTCGTACATAATTAGATACGTCCCAATAACTAATCAGATACAATTTATCCTAAAAGTGGGGAATACAATTGTATATACGTGGATCAAATTGAATTTAATTTCTTCTAATGATATACAATTGAATCTGAATTTTAAAAGATATTATTGTACTAAATAATATCATACTACATACAATTTAATACAATTATGTCCAATTTCGTATAAATTTGTACTTTTGTTAAATATAATATGTAAATTAAAAAAAAAATATGAATTAATAATGATTTTAAATCATTTTTCATAAAACATTATTGATTTCCTTACTGTAGGTGAGATTTGCTTTCTGAAAGTGAGAAAAAGTTCAAATACGATTGTAGTTTTTAAACTATTTATTATTATATAAAATTAAGTTAACACATTTGATTTGAAATTAATTAAGAATTATGAAAATATGCATGAACGGAGATTTAAAAGTTTCAAATCGTATCGAATAAATGTTTTTTTCAATAAAAATTCAACTGACAATATGTGGTTCATACTACTATTTCCCAGTATTAATAGCACGAAATGTCATTTTCAAAAGAGAATTTACAATAATTTCACAATTCGTATCACCAATAGGGGGAAATATAGAAAGTCTTTAAAATTTAAAACTATTCGAAAAATTGAGAAAATCTTTCATTCGATTTCTTAAAAAAAAATTGCTATACATTTAAAAATTTATGCGTTTTCGGTTAAAATTATTAAAAATTAAAAAAAATTATGGGAGAAATTGTAAAGCTTTGGAAAGTTTGTATTAAAAATTTGAAACTATATGAAACTTTGTAGGACTTCCAAATATAGTTCGTCTTAGGCGAGCGTTCGTATTCCAAATCGTCAGGACTTTCAATTACTTTAAATAAAACATGGATTTCTTATTTGAATGCGTTAAGATATTATAAAATGTTTATTTGAAGTAAGAATATGCGACAGATATAAGGAAAATGAATTTCCGCTTGTTTAAAATAAATTAAAGTGGACTTTATATGCAAATTGTTGTTCTAACAAAAACCAAATTAATAACGCAACACTCAACACAAGTTTTTTTTATAATAGTTTCCACAAGAAATTTTCAAAAAACATTTTCCAATTATAAATGGAATGTAATTGATTTCAAATTAAAATAAATTTGATATTGTATATGGAACTGGATTAAATTTGATCTTACAATTTATATGATCTGATTAAATATGATACCATAAGTAAAAAGATACATTTTGAAATGGGGCATTATAAAATTTGTTCGAAAAACAAAAATTATATCTTTTTATATATTGTTCCATACAATGCAATATATAACGAGATATAGTTGTATTAAATAATATAATATATATAACTCTTTTTACTCGGGTAGTTAAAATACGTTTTGTTTTAAAAATACTTACAGATAGATAAAAGTACATAAGTTGGCTAAAAACTTTTTTAATTGCTGCAGAAAACCAGCATTTTTTATCTTAAACTTTTGCTTTAAACTTTTTTGCACAAATTTCTGAATTGCAGTTAGTATTTTTGGTTTCAGAAAAATCAAGTACAAAAGGCCGTAACTAACATTACTTAAAAACTACAATTTTTCCATAAATTTTTCTCGAAAACAAATCCAGTAAGATTGATTCTAAAATTTGGATACTAAGCTTTAAATAGTTTTTTATTTATAATATTTTCTGTCTCTCCTGTAAAATGCTATAAAGTTTAATTACGTCATTTTGAATTTTAGGTGACGATATGCTGTAATAATGGAAATTTTATTTCTTAAACGTTTAAAAAAAAAAACATAATTTTCCTACACATTTAGCCATGGTAATAAAAATAGGACACTTGCAAAATAAAACAAGAATTAAATTTGTTAATTTGTAATTCATGCTTTATTTAAAAAATAGCTTTTAAATATTTTATATACATATATTGATAAATACTAGGGTTATCATTTATTTGGGTTTTTATTTTGTTCGATTAAACGATCAAACAATTTTTCATCGAACGATCAAGCGATTCATTTTTTAAATTATTCGATTAATCGAACGAATAACGAATAAAAATTCACAAGTAATCTCAAAATTTTATGACTTTGTATCAATGTGAATACTACAACAATACCACTTCTGAAATGACATCATTTTTAGAATATAGAAGCTCAAAAAGATTTCACAATTAGACGTCACTGAGCATACAGGCTCAGAAACTACCAGTGGTACAAAAAACAAGCACTATTATACCACTGGCAAAGCGAGGAATTGCAAATACACTACTGGCAGAACACCTGTTTAAGAAGCTTTAAAACCGTTTTGCCAGTAATTGTTTTACAATAATTTCAGTGGTCTACAAAAAAAATCATTGGCAAAGAATTGGCTGAGACCACTATGCTAACGTTGGGAAAAAGTGTTTTCCTTTTCCCAGAGCTATCAAGTCAAAAATTACTAACGGCTCAAAAGTATAATCACTGGTAAAGCATTTATTTGATAAAACTTATGATGTTTTGTTTAAAAAAGTATGTAGTCGGAAGGTTCCGAGTTAATACTTTTTAATATAAAATTAATTTTGTTGTTTCTGGAAAAGGTCTTTTGTTTTCTTAACGTTGGCAAGTTGTTTCCTTTAAACATTATGCCAGTGCTGAAATTTATGTAGCCAACTGTTACCCAGCAGTTATCATTTACTTACGTTTTAAGCTATCAAGTATTATATGCCTCGTTAGCTCAGTTATACACTACGAAAAAAAAGTCCGTAATGGTTATTACAGGAAATTTAACTATTTTGAGCCTTGCGGTATTTTTGCTGTAGTACAATGAACTTAGTAGAAAAAATTAGTAGCCGCTACTAAACTTTAGTAAAATTGTTTTAAAATCCAATTTAAAACCAGTTTTATTAGTTTTTTGTTTTTATATACATCGAGATTATTTTTACGTTATTTTCAATGTATAACGAGCTTCAACTTCCGTATATTTAAAAATAAAGCAAATCAAACATATTAGCTAGGTTGATACTAGTATTTCGATCTGGCTAAAGATCTCATCAGAACCCAAAGTTTTAGTAAAGCTAGAGCTTCCATAATAGGCAGAGCTTTAACAAAAAAACTATTAATCGTCAATTTTGCTCTATTCTTGTCTTCTTAGTAACCAAACGCGTGGTTACGGTCTTTTCCTAACAAGCAGCATGACGTTACTAAACTTTGAAGACAAAAGAGTGTTCTATTTATATAAAAAATTTAGCTAAAATCATCAAAAAAAATTACTAAATTTTACTAAAATTAGTACAATGAAATTAGTAATACAAATTAGTACCCGCTACTAATTTTTTGTAAAATTGTTGTAAACTCCAATTCCTAATTATTTTACACATTATGTTAATAAGATTTAAAACAGCAAATTTTTTTGTTCGCTCCTATCTTCGCCGTCTTTTATTTTACTACTGTACTAACAAGCATAAATAAACATGTTTTTTTCTAGCGCTGTTGTTCTTGTTTTTGTATAGAAAACAGATACAAAAAAAAATGCAATTAAAACCAACCACTATTAGCTACACTCAGACAAAAAGTTAGTAGAAAAATCTGTGAAGGGTTTTCAATTCCACTTTACTATTTTTGTACTAATTTTTAGTACAATAAATGTTTTAGTAACAATTTTTGCTATTCTCATTTTACGGAATTTTTTACTAATGTTTGTTGCAAAACATTTTACTAATTTTTGTTGCTGATTTTAGCAAAACATTTTACTAATTTTTCAAAACCAAGTGCTAAAATTAGAAAAAAATTTTGCCAATAAATAATTTAATAAAGAAAACCAAACAAAACAAATTGCTCAAACATACTATAAATAGAGATTATATGTGCATAGCCAATCTTCATTCGTTTCCCTGAATGTATTAATGAAATCATATTAATGAAAATGTTTCATAAATGTTTTTCATAAATACGACAAAGAGTTTTACAAAAATTTAAGACAAATGTTTTATTGATCTGTATCATTTCATAAGCGTTGCCATATATTTGTTTGCAAAAATCAATTCTGATCTATTTACAGACTCTTTAAAATATTCAAAAATATAAAAAAACACTTCCATATTGATTTTTGATAAAAAAAATACTAGGTGTTTTTCTGTGTTAAAAATTTTATATA
>JAEKOY010000574.1:0-25000 GCA_021234595.1 Delia radicum | reverse complement strand
TTTATTTGTTTTCTTATAATACATTTTTATATTAAAAATCTTTAATTTTATTGTAAATAAAATGTCAATTTGATTTACAAACCTACATTTATTTTTTTATTTAATGGGGGCATATAACAAAAATAAAATAATACGAGCTTTCAATTAAAACTACCATTGTTTTTTTTCTCAAGTTTTAATTAAAGTTTTAATCAATTTAACTAAACTTTTCAATTGAGGTTGTAAAGAAAAACAATAAATCTTTTAATTGATATTATTATTTTAATTGAAAGAGTTTTAATAAACTGCAAATTTTTTTAGTTAATACTATCATTTCAGTGGTAGGATCAAAATCAATTAAAATATTAATTGATTCAATAAAATTTTTAATTGAAACCCGTTTTTAGTTTTTTCTGTGTACGTACGGAAACCTACAAAATGGAGTTAGAACTGGTCGAAAATATATAACAAACAAAATGGAAGATCATTCAATTGTTAAAATATTCGCAGAAAATCCAGTCGCAAGTCCACATAAAGTCGCTGCAGAGACAGAAAACATCATTGGAAAACATGTAAGTGAATCTATAATTCGGAGAAGGTTAAACACATATGATATAAAGACCTACGTCGTGAGAAAAATAATAGAAATATCTGAAAAAAAAATAAAACAAAATGGCTACAGTTTGCTATGGAGTATATCCATAAGCCAATGGAGTTTTGGCACAATGTAGTATGGACGGTGGAGTCCTCTTTCCAATTTGAAGGGTCATTTGGAAAAACTTATATGCATCTTTCCAAAGGATCGAAGTATAAAGCAGTACAACCTCTTAATCGTTTCGGTGGGGGCTCAGTCATGTTTTGGGGATGTGCATCATACAATGGATTTGGAGATCTGGTACGAATAAAATACACACTAAACCAGTCAGAGTACCTTGACATTTTAAATGACCATGATTTTCCTTTAGCTCAAAGACTATATCCTAATGAAAATTGGGTTTTACAGCATGCCACAAAGCATGGCTACCAACAACATTTTGAAATAGAGTTGGGCAAGCTGTTCTTCCATGGCTGCCCCAGAGTCCCGATCTTAACATAATAGAGAATGTATGCACACAGAGAAATAAAGTGGCAACCGAATTGAAAAGTGGATATTAATGGTAACAGCTTATAAATTCAGTTAATGCAACGATATTTACATCCGATTTCTGAATATTTTGGGTGTTGCAATTAAAATTCAGTGGAATTAACCTAACTTTGTTGCGAACACTAATGTTAAGTTGTGCCAACCGTCTGAAACTCGTAATAACGGAATTTGAGCCGTAGTAACCGAATTTTTGTTGGCAAATAGCTAAATTTTTCTCTGTGTGTGGGCGTTCATAAAAAGGAAGGTAACAGTACACAAATACCGAAAACGAGAAGAAATTTATGAAATAAAGAATATGTGGAACGGCCTAGAAATTGAGTTTGTAAGCAATTTGATTGCATCTATTCCAGCTAGACTACAAGCTGTCATAGACGCTGAGAGAAATGTATCCGGCTACTAATCAAAAAAAATCTTATTTTTGATGTTTTATATTAGTTTTAATGATGTGTAAATATTTTTGAAAGAAAATAAATTTGTGTAAATAATTTTGAAAGCTGAGGTATAGATTTATTTTGTGATTTTAGTCAACAACCAGCAAATTTATTTATAAAAAATTTTAATTAACGAAATCTATACACTTTAAGATTGTTATAGAGAAGATTTTTTGTTGTAAATATAATCATAAAATAGCTGAATTTAGTTTTTTTTCAAAGCATACTTAAATTTTTGGTTTGTGTAAATATATATTACTATGACTGTATGAGGAAATAATTTTTTTTACCGACGTTATGCCAAATATGCCAAGCTCGTTTTAAAGAACTAATTTCTTACAAACATATGAGGAAATACTGTTTTTTACACTAGAGGCGCTGCAATGCCATTTGGAGTGATTTGCGATTTGAACTAAACCATTTTTTACTTGAAAAATAGTCAAAAAATAGTTTTTCGAAGATTTTCATATTACTTTGTACCGAAAAGTTAAAAACAGTAAATTTCAAAAATTTTAAGTGTTTAATATGAATTTAAAGTTAGTACCGGTTAATCGACATATTTTAACCGATTAATCGGTAAAATAATTACTTTAGTTTCAAATTAAATGTTTCGAAATTAACCGAAAAATAGGCGATAAATTAGGCAATCGTATAATCGATTAATCTAAATGAAATTCACTTAAATATTTAAAATTTTTTTTTTTTTAATAAATGAGATTTTATTTTCTCACCTCTTAGTCCACATCAAATAAAAAACAACAACCCTGTCTTTGAACAACCACATCCACGTACCACATCCATATAATCAGTCATGCGCATACACTTTGGACATAATTTACCCATTCTGTTTATGTTCTTCTTCTACTGTAACCAATCCTGTTGCATTGTCATTATTTTTGTTTATTTGCTATTTTTCTATACAGAGAACAAAAACAAAACAATAAAAATATCAACTGTCAAAAGTGGTAACATATCTTTATAACCAGTTTCTTGTTGTAGGTTTTATTTTCCAGTTTACATTGCAACTGTCAAACTAATAGTTTAACAATTACAAATGGACATGTAGTTTTTGGCCAGAAATTTCATGCTACACATTGTGTAGTGCACATAAATTGTTTTGAAACTTTTCTCTAGCTCCTAATTCTTTAGTGAAATATGTCAGTTTCAATAAGGTTAAAAAGTTAGTGCTAAAGTTAAGAATGAGATGTGAACAATACGTTTTGCGTGTGTTTCATATTTCAAAATGTTGCATGTTTTTAACAAAAGTTTTTTGTTTCTATTAAATTATAACAAATAGTTGGAATTTCTAAATAGTTTTAGATGAAGACTAATGTTTGGTCCTTTTACCTTTTTTGTGTATTTTTTTTTTTGTGGTACTGTATGAATTATTGTTATTACAATTTTGTTTAAGTCAAAAAGTATGCATTACTTCTTTTTAAAGGTGTCAAAACAGTTGAAAATATTTCAAATTGGCACAAATTTATGATTTGTTGTTGAAGTTGTTATCGACAGTTTTGATTTTCTGTTAACTCACAAGCAAAGTCTCCGATGGGTTCTCTCCGATGTTAATGAAATTCGGATATATAATAGAGAAGCAAAAAAAAGGGACGTGTTTAGGGTTTGGGGTTCGGGAATTACCGGGATTTCCCGTAAAAAAAATAATTTTTTTTTTTAAAGTTGTGTGTTTATACAACATATTTTTTTATTTTTAGTCATAAAAAATATTTTGAATACCAAAACTAAAACTTTTTTGTTAAAAACTCTTAAAATAAAACAAAATTGTTTCATAAAACGGCAGATTTTATTTTATATTGTGGCCACCATATCATAAAGAAGTTCAATTAATTCTCGACGTCAGAACTAGATGGAATAGCATGGTTAGAATGATAAAATCTTTTTTGAAAACAAAAAATTCCATCAAAAAAACTTTAATAGATTTTAGTTGCACAGTTCCACATTGAAGAACACATTCCTCTTTTAGAAGTTTTGGTTGAAGTTTTAAATCCAATTAAGGATGCTGTAGAGGCCTTAAGTATCATAATGAATACGCTATACGAGCTGCTTTTATCTACCAATTCTTCACTTTCCCGAAAGATGGTTGACACAATTAAAACCAAAATTAATGATCGTCGTGACAATAATATGTTATCATTAATTTATTATTTAAAAGACAGTGAATAAATTAAAAACTTTTCAAATACATTTAAAAATAGTTTAAAAATATTCGCCAAACAAATGTATAAACGCCTATTTGTGCAATGTGATAATGAAGTATAGTCTAGTAGTGATGACGACGTTTCCGAAGTACAAGATGATGAAACTTTTAAAAATAAATTAAATAATGCAATTAACAATGCGAAAGCTATACCCAAAATATCAACAGGAAAAAATAAAAATATTTTCAAAAAAGAGTTGGCTCTTTTTGAAACTTCTAACCACCGTACCAAAAATTTGGATAAACTGTATAATGCTCTACTAACAATAAAGCGAACATCAGTGGAAAGCGAACGTGTTTTCTCAATTGCTGGAAATCTTGTAACAAAGATTCGAAACAGAATGTCAAATGATTTGTTAAATGGATTGATAATTTTAAAAGCTCGTTTTTTGAAAACCTATTGTTTTTACATCACTGTATATATCTTCAATACTACGTGGATCTCAAATTTATGGAACTTATTTTTATTTTATTTTATTTTTTTTTAGTTTTAATGCTCAACAGACTGAAATTGTGTATTTTTAATTTGTTTTTGTTTAATAAACCATAAAGTTTTTACCAAAAATGTACCTTGTAAGTAGTTTAAAAAAAAAAAAATCATAAAAAAATTTCCCGGAATTCCCGGGAAACACATTTTTTCATTCCCGTTTCCGGGGAAATAAAAAAGTCCGGGAAATCCCAAACCCTAGACATGTTACGTCTAAGTGTTAAAATGTGAAAACAAAACTTAAAAAACTTTTCTACAAAAATATGTCTGACATTTTACGTAATGTCGCGTTACTCAAAAAAAAAAAACAAAATTTTTGATACCCATATTGCCTATGTAGAAACCCGGGTAAAAACGTTTATATATTATTATGCAATATTTTATACAAATATATATGTTAATGCATGCTTTTATATGTAAGTGCATATGATAACGTATGTTTATATATACAATTATTTCCCGCAACATTTTTTAATATGGCACCACATATAATTACATTTTATTGCATATCGACCAATATATAATTGTATATAACATATAAAATTACGTATGGTTAATCTGATTATATACACTAAAAAAATTCCATCCAACATTTTATGAAAAAACTTTCATAGTTATTTTTTTCGTAATCTATACCAATATTTTGTACATTCTACGAAATTCAGTTTAGGCAAGAATTGACTAATTTTACGAAAATAACAAAAATCTTTCGTTTTTTTTTTGGTATATTATATACTTTCATTTATCATTTTCTGTATTGAACAATTCATTAATTTTCTTAACGATTTTGTTGATTTCGTTAAATAACGACAATTGAACAGTTCATGCGAATAAGGACGAATATACCACTTTTTCGCAAACACGTTTTTTTGCATAAATGCATTTTATTAGCAGAGCCCTACAATCCTATGCAGAAATTTTGGGGAAATTTTGACTTTTAAGGCTAAAAAAGTGCAATAATTCGTATATTTTTATATTTTTGTTTAAATTGGGAGTGAACTAACGCACAATTTTGAATAAATACAACACAAAAAACATACAAAAATTTTACTTTCCGTAACAATGTGTTAAAAGAACATTACGAGAAACAAACCACACTTATTATATTGGCAACAAATTTTACCGTTCTTGAGTTATAAGACTTTAAAGAGTGGAAAGCAAAAAGGGCGAATATACATCCTTAACAAAATATTATATAAAAATTATTTCGCTGCGAGTTTAAAATTGATATTAGCTAAAATTTGAAATTGTACACAAGAAAAACAATCTTAGCACATACAAACAAATTAACCAGATTTGCGAAAAAAATCTTCAGTGTTACCGCGTAATTAAGATCATATAACCACGAATACATATAGCATATTTTAACCGTCTTTTGAATTATTTTATTTCGGAAATCAAAAATTTAAACATATTTTATAGTTACTTTCCTTCGATACCCTACCTACAAATATTTGGTAATGTTGTTTTGATATAAAGTATGTAAATAAAAAATTCATTTATGATTCATTGAAATATATAAAAACTGACAACGGAAGTCTCCCTAGTGTCACCCGCGGATCTTTATGGAATTGGTTTTATTTTGTAGAGCAGAAAAAATAAAGGGCACGTATTTTTTTTAGCGGCCCAAATTTATATTTAGGGTGTAAAAAGGAGGGGGGGGGGGGAAGACAAGGCCATTTTTCAGTTTTTTTCGTTTATCTCCTATATTATGCAAAGAACCCTAGTCATGTTACATACCAAATGAAAGGCTACATAGATTTTGAAAACCAAAAATTTTAGGAACAGTTAAAAAGGAATAAGTAACACCTAAGGGTTTAACAGATTAGTCTGGACAAACTATTTTGTTGGTATTTTATTGTGAGTATTTAGAAAATCCATCAATAAAGTTCAGTTTTTTTTTTTAATGTTATAATGCAAATAAGGGTTAATATTATAATTCTTAAAAATAAATTTTGTGTCATTTAGTGTTAATACTGCATCCAATGTCAGGAATAAAACAGAAAAATTTTTTCATGTCCTTTTATGTTACGTCGTAATATGCAGTCAAGGGTTAAGATTATAATTCCTAAAAATGTATTTAGTGTCATAAAGAATTACTACTGCATCAAATGGTAGGAATATTAAAAAAAAAATTACTAAAAAAATTTTTTTTTGCATGTCCTTGCAATCCTTAAAAAGTGTATCCTTGAAGTCCTTAAAGTGTTACAAACAAATACCAACCATAGGTCGTCAAGTTTTGCAAGTCTCATGAAAATGTAGTCAAAATCTGCTGCAAAATAACACATTTTTATTCAAATTTCAATACATTTTTTTGGATATTCGCCCTTTTTCCATTTAAGCAAAAATTGAAGTCCAATTTTTGGCAAGTTCTCTTTCGAATACCTTACTAAAATGTTGTATATAGGTAGATGTGACTTAAATCTTTAAGCTAATACCAAAAACTTGACAAAAATATTATTTTTTAACCGTTTCCTGCGTTTTTATTGTCCCCTGTAAAATTCTACAAATAGTCTATTCGTCTTTATTCGCATGAACTTTTCAATTGTCGGTTGAATTATCAAAAATATTATTTAGAAGTTTTTTAATATTTGACAAGAGATACCGATAAAAGTTGTTAACTCAAATTTTATTTGCTTTGAAATTTTTTCAAGTATCTACAAAAAATTTTAACTTGAACTTCAAAATTTTTTTGTTGATAATTTAACGATTTTTTTAACAACAAATATCGCTAGAAAAATTTAAAGAATAAATAAATTGTGTTGTTAATTATCGAATTTTGACTAAGTAACGACCGAATTTTGTCGTTAGTAAATTACGGAATCGTACTACAGATCCAATACTTACCGAACGAACATACTTTAAGTTTTTTTAAAACTAGAGAACAATTTGCAACCAAAACTGGTAGTTTTAAAAAAACTTCTGGTTTTTAAAATTTCCTTAGAATTTGATAAGTAAATAAAAAAGTTCTCAGGAACTACCTATTCCCACAGAAAATAGTCCAGCGGCGTTCAATTGCACGATCTTGGAGGCCAATTCAGGGGTCCGAAACGTGAAACTATGTGGTTACCAAACGTTTCCTTCAATAAATCAATTGTGGCACGAGCTGAGTGACATGTTGCGCTGTCTTGTTAACACCACAGCTCATGCATTTCATGGTTATTCAATTGATGAACGAAAAAGTCAGTAATCATGGCTTCCACCAGCCCATAAAGCACACCAAACAGCCAGTTTTTCTGGATGTAACGGTGTCTCAACATACACTTGAGGATTATCATCACTCCAAATACGGCAGTTTTGTTTATAGACGTATTCATTTAACCAAAAGTGAGCTTCATCGCTAAACAGAATTCGCTTATGAAAATGGGGAGCAGAACCATGATTTGCAAAATAAATTCGCACAATTTGGAAGTGTTGTTCAGGCGTCAGTCTATTCATGTTGAACGTATGGATTTTTTTCTGGTACAAATCCAATTATAATTAGATGTACCCGAGTAAAAAAGTTTATATAAAATTATATATGATGAGATATATAAGAGGAAATATTTTGATCCGAAAAATGGATGTGATTATATATAATTAAATACATTTTAATACAAAATTATCCAATTCTATCCGAGGTTTGACCCAATATATTATATATTAGATATAATTAGATACATAATAATCCAAATATATTAACATTAAAATGTATAAGGATATCTCCATAAAACAGGTTCAAAACGCAAAATTTATGCTTTAAATTTGTAAATAACTTATATTTTATTTCGAGTAAGTGCGGGTAATGCGGAACACCCTTTTATTTCTGAAACTAAAGACTATTTGAGAAATGTTGGTTGGTGAAACCGTTGCATATTCATATAAATTAATGTCATGCTTACATTTTTGAGACTAGCCATAACCGTTAGTTTTTCATTGTTTGAAATGTAAAACTTTGTATGCTTGACTTTTTTTTACATGTGGTCAAAGATTTATTGGGTACAAAAAATTTAACACATGGTAATATTTACGGTAATATTATTTTGCAGATGCGTCTGAAAGAATATGAAATATGGAGTTTTTTAATTCCATTAATGTGTGTTTATATTACGTTCAACAATTTTTCATCATGTGGAATACTATTTCACATTACCCGCTCAGTATTATTTTTTTAAATCTAATATAACCATTTTAAATTGCATTTATTATTACTGTCTACTTTTATTTATTTGTCATTAATAATTACACTGTACAACACAAAAAAAAATTACAAGGTCCGACCGACAAATTTTGATAGAAGAGGCAAAAAAAAGACACGTGTATCGGCGTTTTGAAAGTTTACATCTGGGTTTCATTTTAGGGGGAGGTAAAGTTTCCCCTAAATGCACATTTTGTATTGTCAATCGGCATAGAAAATCGAGTAAAGATTACGTTTAAAGTATATAGAGTGTTTAGCAAACTTATGTAAAATATTACGGAGAACATTTTTGTAGAATATATTAACCCTCTAACTCCTCAAGATAAGGGTCTTTATTGTCCTTCTTTTAAAAAAGAGCAAAAACACCATTAAAACGGGGACTTAAGGGGTTAAAATGTTCCGCAAAAACATTCGTCGTGAAATTCTACTATAAGTCCCTGAATACACCAAAACGGAAAATTCAACCAGAAAGTCAGAATAAGACACAACTTACAGAGCATAGGGTTAATTTCGCATTTAGTAAGAATTTTATTTTAAAGTACCCCAACAATTTAGCATGAAAATAAAAATAGTTCAAAATTGTCGGTCGGACCTTGTAATTTTGGAAAAAATTTGATTTTGTTGTACAGTGTTATTTGTCATTAATAATTATTGCATGTTGTTGGCCTCTGACGAATTCTTAAGTAAGGTATTGGTCTTCTCTTTGTGATTTAAACCGTTTCGTTTATATATTATTCGCTCATTTTTATTTAATTGCGAAATAATATAAAGTCTTATAAGAATGTAACTACTTTTTTTACTTTTATGAATCTTATTCTCTAAATTGGATTACTCGCGTTTTTTACATTTTTTGAAAAATCAACCAAAATATTTAAAAATTATATTCAGATTTTTTAGATTTTTGATAAATTGAAAAATCAAATAAATATTTAAAAATTAAATATTCAGATTTTTTAGATTTTTGATAGATTGATAAATGTTATTGGTGGTGTATTCTAGCCTTAACAAATAGCTTTGGAATCTAATTAGCTATGAAATTTTCTTTTGTTTCAAAATAAGTTTAGTTCCTAAATTCTGAATCATTTAAAAAAATTCTACATTAAACAATATATTTTTATAGTAAAATTACTAGCATTTGCCAAATTTAGTTAAATAACAAATAATTTACTGAAAATGATTGCAAAGTTTGTCAATATTTAACCACGCTTACTTTGCCTATTTTTGGGAACATTGAAGAACTTGTTCCACGGTTTCTTTGTCTCTTATAGAAGTGCAAATACTGCTAATTTGGCATTGCGACATACTTCTTTTTTGCTAGACAGTTGGCTTGGACAGCAACATATCTGAATTTCATTATGATCGGAGAGAGACTCCTTGTTAGATCCAATGTAATAGAAAATATATAGTAAAGTTGGCATTCATCGCCAGTGGGTAACCCACGCCAATAGCGTTTTTCTCTGACACTAAGAGAGATAAAAAATCGATAATAATTTTATTTTAATGGTTACTTAGAAAGTGTGAATTTTGTATTAGTGGTTGCCTTTGGGGCAGATTCTCCAGATGGCCCCTGTGGCTACAAAGAGTTGGTCCATCACTGGCTTCAAATTTTTATATGAAGTTTTCCTTACATATGGAATTGGTTTTAAAAGGAGTGAAATCGAAAAATTACCCTCACACATCACTAATAATTTTTTTTGTTGTTTAAAAGTGAACGTTTTTTTTTTGTTCTAGCTATCTTTAAAGAAGTCGTCCGATTAAAAAGTTAAATTTTTATAAACAATTTTTAATTTCTCACAAAAAAATTTGAATAATTGTCCAGAACTCCAAGCAATCAAATGATATTAAGATTATTTTTTAATAACTGATGACGGCTACCAAACAAGTTCCTAAAGATGACAGAAAACACTGTTATAGCTTTCATTTCATTTCAGATTCCATTTGTAAGCGAAATAATGAGCCAATTGGTTAAATATTTTGCACAGATAACTTCCCAGTTTAATAGATTGTTAAAGGCGTTTAAAAGCACTTTAAAAAGTGTACAAGCGTTTTCAGAATATTCCGATTTACAAGTTTTGAACATTTTGAAAATGATCAAAATAATAACCATGTTTTACTTTTTTTGAAAATCATAGATGATGTCCTAGTTTTTAACTATATTCTACTTAACGCTCTCTAAAGTTTTTCTCAATTAAATAAGACTTGCAAAATATAAGTCAGTTTTTTTTTCAACCGTTGTCGAAATTTTTTTAAACTCCTCTTATAAATTTTTTTAACATTTTTCAAATAAAAACTACATTATTTAAATATTTTATTTTAAAATTTTTTATTTATTTTCTAAAAAAAAATTTGTTATCAGTTTATAAAGTCTATTACAAAACTAAAAACAAATTGTTTGCTAAATAAATTGTTTTTGTTCATACAAAAAACTATATTAAAAACTAATGAAATTTTAATACAACAACTTAAATTGGTAAAAAATAAAAAATTTGTATAATATTTTCATTAATTTTTCTTATAGAACAAGCTTAAAGAATAAGGAAACTTAAAGCTTTTTTAAAATTAAATTAAATACGTTATATATAAATACTATTATTAAAATTTAAATAAAAATAATAATAAACCTTATGGCAAGATTTTAAAAAATTTAAATACAATTTTTAAGAAAATTTATTAAATATTTTTTGTGTAAATCTAAACATTTTTAAAATCTGTTTATACAAAAATTAATATAGCACACAATTTGTTTAACATTTTTAAAATACATATTAAATCAATTATATATTTTGTATTAAATTTTTTTACAGTTTTTTATTTTTGATATTTTTAAATGTTTTTAAAAATTATGTTTATTTTTTCTATATATGTTTTTTTAATTGAAAACTTATGCACAAACCTATTTTGTTTTACCTTTTTCAAAAATATTTGTTTGGCTTGTTGCTATAGTTATTGCTATATAAGTTAGGACACAAACCTTGATACAAGGTGATTCATAAACGCATATATATTTTAATTATTTTATTTTATTTTAAAAATTATCGTTATAGCTATATGACTTAATGTTATTTTAAATGTTTAAACAATTTAATATATAAATGATCAGTTCTTTTATTTATTAAGATGAATATCAAAAGTTTGTTCTTTTAATTTATTTTTAAATAGGCACTGTTAGTTATATGGAAGACTTTATTGTAAAGATACAATATTTAAATTATTTTGTTTGTGCCACTATAATTAAAATGGCTTTTTTAATTTAGACCTAAAATTTTGATTTTACGAATTTTAATTTCTTTGAAATACATGGCAGAAGAAAAATAAATAAATACGAATTTACAAAAGCTTAACCTGATGTATAAATTCTTAAAAATATATAGGCTTATACTATTTACAAGAAAGAATTAACACAGAATTTTGGTGATCTTTTTAAACTTCTCTTAATTGTTGGTAAACCAATCCCTTCTGAGTGATATGTCCTTTCAAAGTTTGTGATCAAAATTAGCATTATTTGCTGTGAGTTTTGGGTCTAAGCACTCTCTTTTATTTGCTCCTTATTATTGTCTTATTTAAGCTTTTTTTCAATTTCGTTGCTCCTATATATTCTCTTAAGAATTAAACTTATGTTCTCTGAAGTTAGTAAAAATAATATGTTTGCTTTATATTAAAGCACTGAGAAATTGTTTTTAATAATATTGATGAATTTTTGCATAAAATAATTAAGTTACACTAGAAATCGTCCGCTGAAACTTTTCAATAAGTTAATGCAGATTTCCATTAAATTTTATAAAAAATATAATTTTATTTATTAAAAGTTTCATACACTTAATTGAAAAGTTCCTTCAAAATGTATGAAGTTTACTTCATTAGTTTACTTTAGATTTTCATTATTTTTTGTCTCTCTGTGTATTATAAGGTGGGATGGAAATATCAGTACTTCTTAATTAAGAAAACTACCTCAATATCCGACCAAATTGCATATTTCATATACAAACTTTATATAAAAGTTTAAAAAATTATGTTTTGCAGTTTAAGGTCCACATGGTTTTTAGGATTCTAATATGAAAATGCCACACAATTTAAAGAACATTAAAAAATTGCAGAATCTCAAACAAAATAGTTTATTTAATTTTGTTTGTGTGAAGCGTTGTTATTTATTAAATGTCATCAAGATCTATTTTATTGATGTTTTTTATTTCAAAGCTTCATGCATTGACTGGAAATGTTATTTGAACATATTATGATCACTGTGGCAGACATTATGATGCTCTAGATAAGTTTTTTCTTTTTAATTAAGTTTTGAAGTTAAAATCACAAATAAAAATTTTAGAGTATTAGAAGTATCCATATGGGACTATGGTTTTTTACGTTATAGCGAAAAATATTTGTATTAACTGGGGATTTTTCAAAAGTCTTTAGGAAATCTACGATATTAACCTTAAGGCTAATAAGAAAAAAAGCAATTTAAAAAGTTATCAATGTGGGTGGTTTCCTTTAGAAAAAGTGTTCAAAATACATGAGCAGTCGCAAAAAAATAAATAAAAAATAAACATTTATTTATCTTTTCTATAGTAAAAATTCAGAATTCTAGAAGTTTTTTAACTTAACATTGTAAGGAATCCTTACACCGTAAGTAAGTGAAATTGACACAGCAAATCGCAGCGACGCGTAAACTTAGATTTGGGTAGTGGAATTCAGTGGTATATAAACATTTTATTTTTAAGTTTGCATTGACTCAAGCAATTTATTTTTTATATTTTAAGTAAAATACATCAAAATTTCCTTGGAAATTACTGTATTTATTGTATATTTGTCGAAATTGAATTCTAACAATGTGTCTATTTTCTAATTTTTTTTTAATTAAAGTCAATAAAAAAATTCTCAGTAACAAAATTACAGACAGCAACACCGAATTTACTCTTAAAAAGCAAGGTATACAGGCACGGGAACGAAAATTTTGTAAGAACTAAAATAAAAATACAGAGGTGAACAATTTTTTTGTGGGCTGAAAAATGTTTTTAGAAAAAATAAAAAATATTTTTGCGGTGAAATAAAATTTTTGAGGTGAAAAACTTTTTTTGTGGTGAGTTTAAAATATTAATAAGTTTTAAATATTTATTATTAATCTGGTGAACAAATATAGTGTAATATTGTTTACACCAGACGCTTCTATGAAATTGTACTAATATACAGTGTTTATAACCAATTTGTAGGTATATACAATTTAGAGGTGCCTGCACATTTTCACCCATAACTTTGGAAGCGCTAGACCGATTTTTGCTCTTTTTCAATATCAAGATTTTCGCGAAAATGTCCATCAATTCGTGGTCGCACATCGCTAAATCGGCTTAGAATTTAATAGGGATCAATAATATATAGTATATATATACTTTATGGGGTCTTTGACCGATATTTCGACATTTTACAAACGGAATGACAAACTAATATATACCCTTATCACATTTGGTGGAGGGTATACAAAACCTTTAATTGGTCAATATAGATAAGATATAGGTTAATCCACTTTGATAATGGCCATCTCTTTTCTCTCTTTTCTCTCTTTTCATACCCCGTATTCGACACTTTTATGTGACTTAGATAATGGAATAAACAATAAATAGAGTATGTAATTTCAAGAGAGATTTCGATGTCTTTTCTTTAAAATGTAATCAAACAATCGCTTTATTTTGACGTTCTATTTAAAAATAGAAATAGACCGAAAATTAAAATTACGTGTCCCGGAGTTTCAGTGTGTCATTTCAAAACTTGACATTTTTATTACATGTTTGAATTTGTTCCATTAATTTTGGGAATGATTACCATTGTCTTACTTGTCGTGCAAAAACCTAAAATAATAAAGTTTCTTAAAATAATTTCGAATTACTCTACCACTGAACTTTTATTAAAAGCTAAGCTTTTTGATTTTAAAATTAAACGTTTTGTTTAAGTTTTATTCACAGTGCTATTTTATCTCATTCTTTCCTTTGCTAGTTCTTAAATTCTGACTATTTTTCATAACTACTTATGCCTAATTCTATCCTTTTCTTTTACACGTTTTTACTTAAACATATTCTTCTGATTGTTTATTTTGTGCTTGATTCATTCTTAAAGAACTCGTGGTTCTTTGATCTCCCCCAACATTATCTGGTAGTTCAGCTATATCCTTAAATACTCCAACTAAACTCTCAAAGTTTGGACCCCAATTAAGTAAATATTCCCAACCCATTGGTGGAGGAGCTGAAGGTGAAGAAGCACTATTAGCCTGTCGATATAAAGCTCCCATATGAGTTGACAAATCATCATCACTGGCCACTAAAGTGCTGAGTGAACCGCGAAAAGATGAATCAAAACCATCAAAAGAGTGAGGTGGCATAGGAGGAGCTTTAGCTACTGCTGATCCTCGTCCACCATCTCCGCTCATAGCTTGACCCACTGCATTACGTTCATCCGGTATACTTTTATTGGTAGAGAACTTGGTATCACCATTTATGCTATTGTTATCATATTCTATTTCCGAACATGTAAAACTATCATTACCGCTCTCATCGGTAGAGGTAGAACTATGAGCATCAACATCGGTGCTATGCAAACCACCTCCCAATGATAAATGATGAGCTCCTACTGTACCTCGGGGAGCCTCACTGCTTGATGATACCGCATCTAGTGTAGACACTAGACTAGATGTTCTTGGCCTAGCATTTAATCTTTCAATTTCTTCAGCTGTTAAGCCCATAGACGATTGAGATGCTGTCTGAGGGGAAACTACTGGCTTTTGACGACTAGCAGATGAACTTTGACCCGACAGTTGTGACATTACCGGACTATTAAGACTTCTTTCACTATTGCTATGTAAAGCATCTTTTCCTACTCCACCTGAACTAGAAGTAGTAGCCAGTAGGGCACTTTGTAAGGGCTTACCAGATATATCGTGTAATGTTAATATTCTAGGTTGTTGTGAACTTAGTTCCGAACTAGGTGATAATCTAGCCAAAGGAGTACTCTGATGTTGTCTAGGTGTACTAGAGGGTGGAGGTGGCTGTGTACCTTGCGGTGGTACACCACGTGGAACAAATGGTCCACCTACACTATGTCTGGGAGAATGACGATGTTGTTGTTGTGCTGTAGCCGACTGATGTTTATGATGTGTATATGATGCTACTGGAGCCGGAGTAGCTTTATATTTACGTACTCCTCCAGCTTCACGGTAACCTTTATAATGATATACTATATCAATATCGGAAGGTGCTATGGAACTTGCGTTTTCTAAATCATAATGTTCTGGATATTCTGAACCCATATCTACTGAACTGACATGATCATGTGGATGATGTGATTGACTAGGTGGTGGTATGGTTTGATGATGTTCATCTCGTAGAGGAGGACTTTTACTAACAACCTCTCTTTCTATGATATCTGGTCTCTGAGGCCTTTGTTGTTGATGTTCACCAGGATTTAGTTCACGTTCTTTGAATTTTTTAGAAATCAATTCCGGTCCTACCATATGATGTCCTGGTACACCTCTTATTAAATCACCATTATCATTATGATAACTTACTTGACCCTCCGTATTATGCATGCCACGTGATAAGACATGATCTGCCTGATTTTGTGAAACTCCAGCACCACCTAACATAGTTGAAGGAGGATTATGTTTAATTTTAAAACCAGGAACACCACAACTTAAACTACCAATTTTTTCTTGTTTGCCACGGAATCGATATATAACATAAGATCCTAGTATCGCTACTACCAATATAACAAAGAAGACGATAACTAAGGTAACACCAATACTAATAGGATCAGCTACTTGAGCGGCACCAATACCCATCACACCAGAACAACCAGTAGTAATTTTACCACGGGATAATACCTCACCGAAAACACTGCCTGAACCATTAAATGGTTGTATTTCATTATTAATGGTAAAATTAGCAATGCAACCTTCATAATTGGTGGGCATGTGCTCTTGTAGCAAATATTCTCTTCTTACACCCCCTACCGATAGGACCGTTAAGTATGGATCCAAATAGTCGTGGACTCCGGCAAAATCTAATTCTTCTCCTACACGAGCATCATCGATAATTATACGTAGTATACGATTGGAAGAGTGTAAAGTAATATTATGCCATTTGCCATCATTTAATTTGCTAGGATTACTTATAGTCATATTAACAATGGTATCCTGATTGGAATAATAGACCATTTTACCATTTTGTAGCTCTAATGAAGTATAATGATTATTACTGGCTGTAAATAATAGTAAACCGTTTTCTTTATAAGTACGAAACATGAAACTTAAAGTTTTGGGCAGTTCATTTGTCTGCGCCAATGCAGTTAGATTATCACGATCTTTGGTAAATCTTCTTTGTCTCGTGATATCATAAGACCATATACTATTGCCAGCATAAAGATTATCCAACAATTGCATACGTCTATGTTTTTCAGTTATTTTGAATTCAATAAATGCACCCTCAGCGATACTAATAGGTTCCAGAGAATTGTGACAATCTGGAGAGAGCAAACCAGCCCCACAATGACACATAGCCGTATCCCATCTATCCATACAACTACCGAAGGGACCACATAGGGAAGAAGTCGAATCGCTGTTAAGAGCTTGTGTACAGGGACCACCATTAAGATTACGTTGGCAGCTTGATGATATGGAACGTTGTTTTATGGGTTGACTAAGATTAAGAGCTCTACCATTTATGGATACACTGTGCACACAACCAACTAAATCATCGGTATGCAATTGACCAGGACGTTCTAAAACAGGATCTGCCGATACAAGACCACCCACAAGTAAAGGTTGTTTGTTGAAATTTAAGGTTCTGAAATGTAAAAATTAAAGGGTTTAATAAAATGTACCTAGTAATTAATAAATTAAGAACAACTTAATAAAGTTTATGACGACCTTGTAAAGTATTGATAAAATTTATTCATTCACAGAAATAATCTCCAATCATATTGTCCCAAAATTGGGACTCAAATTTAAAACGAATGGCTATGGATTTAAAAAATATTATGCTAATCCTTTTAATATCGTAATTGACTAAATTTATTTTATCCAACTGTCTTGTTTTAAACTTTCCCCGTTGTAAACAAATTGTTGGATTTCAAGTTCGATAACAGTTATTAGAAGAAATAAATGGAGTTTCATTCTCCAAAGGTAAGAGCTCGACATGTCACTGAATTGTTTTTTTAAGTAATTTTAACCTATGCCCTTTTTTATTTTGAGCGCTTTTTCCTAAGTAAGTTCTTTCATGCATATGAATGAAACAACAAGCCCAGCACACCATATTATTTTCAAATTTAACTTATTAAATTTTCTCTACCGAGATACGATTACGTCTGGCTGATTCAGCCTTTAGCATATGCGTACATTCTACATTTAGAGTACTTTGCTACAGCGCGTAATTATTAAGGGGAAACTTTTCCTCTTTTTAACATCATTCTATATTCAAAAGAAACGGTAAGCCCCTTTCCCCCCTCCCTGTAAGAATTTTCAAAAATTCCATTGACCTATGCCAATTTAGTAGTTAATATAATTTTAAAGCGCGTGTAGTTAAAAACCTAATAATTTTTTTTTTTGAAAAAGTATTTTTATTTATAAAACAGTATGGACTATAAATTTTTAATTCACTTTTTGTAGAGAGAAAACGCACCGCGATATGCTATTTGGTGTATTTTATGCTTGATACCTCCAATCATGATTTGAACGACATTCAAGTCCATTGTTTTTACACTGCTTTAAATTTTTTTCAGCAATTCTTTAGTGCATTTGTCTTCCCAACCATTTTCATACACATTTTGGCATTGGCATCCCCGTTTGGCATCCCCGTTTAATGTTTTTTGCATTAAGCCTTTCTAACGTCTTTTTGCCATAATGACAGCTTGCTAGATCCGTCCAAAATAATATGTCGTCTTTAGAGTGTCCATCTATAATAAGTTTTTCCTGGTTTACTTAACATTTATTTATGCAAACATCAGCGTTTACAGCCAAAGCTTTTGAATCCTGGATGTAAAGTTATCATATATATATTGCCGAAATGGCTGCCCACTAATACTTTTGGTTCGAATTTCGCTTCGGCCGAACACCGTACCTTGTCGAGAGTTTTTTCAATTCATCAGAATAAAATTTAGTATTAATACTTCTGTTGTGCCAAGCATAAGGATAGAAGTTTTCATCATCCAAAATTAATTGAAATTTTTTTTTTCAATTGCATGCATTTTGTTGGTATTTCTGGCAATTGTTTTTTTTTATTATATTTGGGTACTGTCTTCCTCTGGTAATGTTTCACGTACATTTGCAGTAAGGTTTAGCGAATTTTTTCCTTGTAAAAGCGAAATTTCTGACCAAATTACGATTTGATCCCCAAATTTGATTAACCGCCAATTTTTTCAATTTATCAAGCTCAGCTACTATACTTTTTTTGGACATATTTTCTTTTTGATCCCGGTTTATGCCACTCCATTTTCAAACCGATGGAAATATGGAATATATTGTGTTACGTGGTACTTGTTCCTTAAGGAAATGATGTAACACTTCGTATTTAGGATACAGTCCAATAAATTTTTTCTTAAACTGTTTTGTTCAACCACTTTTATTTTGAATTTTGCACTTTTTAGTATTTACAATAATGCTTATAATATAAGATTTTATTGGTATGCATACTTAGCAGTAATTTATATTTGAATTTTATCTATTTACTTTGTTGGCATATGTCAAGAGGATATCTACCCGGGAGAAGGAATTTTATCTATTTACTTTGTTTGGCATATGTCAAGAGGATATCTACCCGGGAGAAGGAACCTTAACATACATCCTAAAGAACTTTGCTTCATCTGTTTGCCCACGTTCATGAAGAAATTTACGAAAGTACATTTCCTCATAGTAAGGCCATAGGCTACTCTCCAATTTATGACCTCCCACCACGTCTGAATTTAATTTCTGATCACGTTTAATTTAAATTGTTCAGACTTCACAAAGGCTTTAGAGCCGAATACTCATTCCTTTACAGCACACCCTGGTAGAACTTTCAATTGTAGGAACGTACATACAAAATTTAAAGTTTATAACTTTAGCTTCGAATGAAAGGAATTATTTAATTACCTAGCGAATCCGAAAAAATTCCAGAAGGCATGACTTTTGTTCACGATGCCCCACTTGTTATGTATTTTTTAGCAGCTGAAAAGCCATTCCCTATGACACGTAAAGCACTTTTTTTTGTCAAAATTAATGCCTCGTTGTATGAATTCTTTACTGAATTATTTACTGCTTCAAAAGAATGCATTCAGGAAAGCTCAGCTAAATGCCTTTCCAATTGCTTTATTGCACGCAAGACGGTTAACCGTCTTTTTAAAAACATACAAATGTAGTTACCGCTTACCACCTCGAGGTTATTTTTGCTGGGTAATCAGTAAATAACTAAGGAATACCAACGGTTGTATAGTTTTAGGTTTCCAGACAATGAAGTTTGGTAGTCAGTCAAGGGAGAGATTTTCTCTTTTTGCCCCTACGCGTAAGAATTCCCTTAAAGCCAGCATACAAGAATATCTACTTGGGATAAGGAACCCACATATCAAGTTTCAGTACCTGGCTTCAGCGGTTTGGCCAGTCCGTTAAGGACTTTAGCTTTATGCCATTCACCGAAAAAATTTCCAAAAATCCGTCTTAGAAGGAGTCTTAACAATTGATCGTTATACTATAAGGTAAGTCCACACTCAGTCACCTTGTCATCCAGCTACTGATTTCGATCAAAATTGCACTTTATTATGAGAAAATATATTTTCTGTGAACTTGAATAACTCTATATTTGGTTGAAATGAACTTTATTGAATTCTTTAAATTTCTACTATAATGCACTTACCCTATCGGACCAACATCATCTGCATAACATGAAGTATCTCCTGGCCTACATTCTTCACAGACATCTCCATTTTCGATACATTTTGCTACACTTAGAGACATAACACGACCATTACGTGTAGCTGTGACTTTATGCCAATTACCATCAGCCAAATTCAACTGATTACTGCCACCGACTACCACAGTTGTTACAGCAGTTCTAGCACCACCAAAGGAAAATAATGCCTTGCCTCTAACCACCTCAATAGCCACAAAATCAGATCTTCCACCCGATTGTATGCCGTAGTTGTAGATAAGTAAGGCATCTGGTTTGGTAGTAGCAAATACTATGGATATATCATTAGTTGCAGCATCCATAGGAGGAAAGGACATATAAGAAAGATCACCGAAACCATAAGTTGATTTTTCACAATGTCTACCATAACGCCCGTCGGAACAAGTACATTTGTAGCCCGGTTTAAGAGCCACGCAAACACCACCATAAAGACATGGGTTAGGACGACAAGAATCAGCCACATGTTCACATTGATTACCACGATAACCTGGACGACATAGACAAAAGAATGAAGAACCATCGGGACTAGAACGACAAGAACCACCATTACTGCAGGGATTACCAGAACAAACATCCCCTCTCTCTTGTTGGCAATATTTGCCTTCACGATTTGACGGACAAATACATTGAAAATCCAAACCCAATCGACGACATTGAGCATTACCATGACAGGGATTGGGAGCACAAGGATCTTGTCTTTTATCACATTGTTGACCCATAAAACCATCAGGACATTTACAAATAAAATCATGGGTCACTAAAGGGCCACTAAATATTAAAGATTCACTGTCGACAAAATTTAGCGATTGAGTATCTTGCAGTCTTCTTTCTGAAGTACATAAACCACCATTATCACAAGCTTGTGTCGAAGAGCACGGATCATAACCAATCACTATATTTGTAGAAGTTTTCAATAGTTTTTGTACAGCTTCACGTTTTTTGCTTAATTGATCAAATACGTAGTGAGGTAAACGATAACCCTGATTAGCCATTTTTAAAGCTATCATTACTTCTAGATCTGTATAGTTTAATGTGGCATTACGTACACTATAGACTAGTAGATCTTCCGAAGAGTCCACAGAAGATTTCATTAGTTCTACAAAGTTTCGATAGTAAGAAGCTAAGAAATTTTCGGCAGTCATATTACGTATCATTACAGTTATAGAATTAGCTATGGTGCTATTATCGAAATTTTGGAATCCTACCGTTACGGTAGAAACAACATCATCATGTTTGCCATCATTACCGGATATGGAATAAGAATAACCATTATTAACGGAAGTTTGATAGGTCGTATGTAGATCACATGCATTAGGTATGATTAACAAACCCATAGGACTGGATTGAGCATTGGGTATAATACGACATCTATAATTTCCAGTGATATCAGCATCATTAGGATGCACATCTGCTATCTTGCCTATAGGCATATTATCATTAAAGACATTTAATATGACATGTACCGTACGTGATGATGAAGGACTATCATTTTGATCTAATATATTAATGATTAACTTATGTTGTGCTTTTTGTTTGGGTTGACCATTATCTTCTACTTCAACGATTGCTTCCAATATGGGTGTTTGTTCACGATCAAAACTGCGAGTAGATTTCACCAAACCAGAATGTTTATCTATGGTTATGAAAGCCTTATGTTTACCTCCTATTAAGTAATACATAAATGGACCACCATTTGGTGGCAAATCAGGATCTGTAGCTGAGAGTGTCATTATTGAAGATCCAGCTGGTTCATTTTCGGATATATAACCAGTTAAACCACCATTTGAGAATGTAGGACCATTATCATTAACATCTATTAATTCAATCTTTAACAAAGTGGTACCAGTTTGAGGAGGCAGACCGGTATCAATAGCTCCCACTACCAAATTGTATTCTGGTATTTGTTCTCTATCAAGTTTTTTGGATGTTTGTATTTCTCCAGTTTGAGGATCTACTTTAAATGTTTGATTAATATTGCCATTAATAATGGAATAACTAAATTGATTGTTTTGTGGTCTAACATCTTTATCCACAGCTTTAACATTAGTGACTTTGGTACCCACTGGTACAGCTTCCGATATTTTAGCCGTATATAAAGATTTAAGAAATTCTGGTGGATCATTACCATCTTGTATAGATATAATAACTTGAGCTTCATCAGTATCATTTCCTCGAATGCTGCCATAATTTTTAGCTAACACCGTTAACACAGCACGACTTTGTGACTCACGATCCAAATGGCGGGAAACATAGATAAAACCAGTTGAAGGATTAATAGAGAAACCTTTGTCATTACTGGAACTCACTAGTATATAATACACATTACCATCATCTCCAGCATCTTTATCAGTAGCTTGTATATTTCCTACAGTTGTACCAATTTCTGCAGACTCAGAAACATCAAAATGAAAGACAGGTTGAACAAATTGAGGATAAAATTCATTAACACCTCTTATGTGTACGATTATTTGGCACATACTATGCATTTGTGAATCCGGATTTGCTGCCATTATTTGCAGAGTATATTCCTTTCTTTCTTCATAATCAAAACTCACAGAAGATGATATAACGCCCGTTGAAGGATTAATAACAAAATAATTTTTACCCGTACCTGAAGTAATGGAATATTTTATTACAGAATTCTTAGGAGAATCTTTATCTTTAGCCTGAGCTTTAAATACATAAGTTTGAGGTGGTTTATTTTCCGATATAAAAGCATGATATTCCGATTGATTAAACAAAGGTGGATTATCATTAATATCGGTAAGTATAACTGTTAATTGTGCTACAGCTGTTTTAGGTTTGAAACCTAAATCTTGTACGGAAATATTCAAGTGGTATTCTTGTATGGAATCATAATCTAAAGGTTGTAATATTATAACAGCTCCAGATTCTGAATCAATTTTAAATTCGGATCTTTCATTACCACCAGCTATGGCATACCTTAACATACCATTAGGACCCTCATCTCTATCTGAGGCAATCACTGTTAGTATGGTAGAGCCTATAGGTTCATTTTCTGGCACTATAACTTGATAGGATAAGGCAGTAAATTCGGGTGAATAACGATTTTCTCCAGTAACAATAATTTTAACACGAGTTTCATCCGATTTAGAAGGTACACCATGATCAGTTGCTCTTACATTAAGGGAGAATAATATATTGGGTTGTACTTCCAATACTTTGGCTAATGAAATCCAACCATCTAAGCGACTTATACTGAAATATTCCGTACCATTGCCTTTAGTTAATGAATATTCAATTTCAGCATTTACACCAGTATCTAAAGAATCTTGAGCTTGAACTCTTACCACTCTTTGACCCACTCTAGCATGTTCGGGTATCGGTGATAGATATAGAGATTTTTCAAATTTAGGAGCATGATTATTAGCATCGACTATATTAATATTAATCATACATTCCGAATACATTGGAGGTTTTCCATTATCGGTAGCTATAACCGTTAAAGTGTAAACATTTTCCGGAGAGGCCTCATATTGTGAGTGCTTATATTTTATAGATTTCTTACTAAATATTTCTCCAGTAGCTGGATCTATGGCAAATATATCTGATGGATATTGTAAAGAATAAGAAATCACCGAATTAGGACCATGTTTATCTCTATCATTTGCCACCACTTGACCAACAAAAGCCACCGATCTTTGTAGTTCAGGGAAATTAAAACTATAGTAGGTGTGCTCAAATTCGGGAGCATTATCATTTTGATCCTGTATGGTTATGGTTATAGGAGTATCAGATCTCCATGCCCCATCTGAGGCAGTAATTTTTAAAATATATTCATCTTGTTCTTCTCTATCGATATGACCATTAACAGTTATATTGCCGCTTACAGAATCCAATTTGAATTTTTCACCTGGATTTTCGGTTAATGTATATAAAGCATTGGCATTTTTACCCTCATCCAAATCCATAGAAGTAACTTGTATAACAAAACTGCCAATATCTACATTTTCCGTAACATTAACAGAAAATAATCTTGTAAATTTAGGAGGATTATCATTTTTATCCAAAAGATTTAGTAAAACAGTAGCTGAGCCAGTTAACTGAGGCATTCCTTGATCGACTACCTCTACGGTAATTTCATAGTGACTTATCTCTTCACGATCTAAACGCATGGTAGTATATATTTCTCCCGAATCGGCATCAATTTCAAAAGTACCCTCAAAATCGTCCAACAGCCGATAAGTAACTTCACCATTTTCTCCAGAATCACGATCAGTTGCTTTCACTTTAACAATAGTCTGGGGTGGTGACTCTTCTTCCATTACTTCAGCGTTGTAAATAAGCTTTTCCATTATAGGTGGGTTATCATTCGCATCGGTTACATTAATAGTTAACAGCATAACACTTCTTAAGGGAAAACGATCGGAATCTAAAGCATCTAACCATATTTCGTATTGTGAAGCCAGTTCGTAATCTAAACCATCTTTACCTATAGTCACTACACCCGTACTTGAATCAATTCTTACAGCTTCTCCTAAATTTCCACCAGCTATGGAATATTTTATATTTCCCGCTGAGCCCTTCTTCGGGGAAGTAGCCATAATGGTAGTTATTCTTTTGCCAGGCGTTACATCTTCTGATAACATAAACTGGGTATTAGCCATATAGTTGAAGCTAGGAAACAAGGT
>JAEKOY010000573.1:0-25000 GCA_021234595.1 Delia radicum | reverse complement strand
CGAAACATAACTACGATTACTTCAAAACTTTTACCCCAAAAACTAATTTTTGAGCTGATTTCAAGAAACAAAATATTTGTATTCGCCGGCGCCCCCTTGCGGCTGGGCTGGGCATTAAAGTTGAAAAAGTTTTTTCAAGTATCTCAAAAAGTACAAGTCCGTTTATAACAATATGCATGTCGTATGAAAGCTCTTTTAAATGGCTTTTCAATGGTGTACAATATGTCAATATAAATTAACCCATTAAAGGCCGGTTTAAAATGTTCTTATTTTTACTTTAGTTTTTTTAGATAAAATGTGCTTTTTATTCAAAAATTGGCCTGTGTAAGTACTTAATAAGATTATAGAAATGGATAGCCGGATTTATTAGCTTTCTTTTGAGGTACAATATGACCACATATTTCTTGAAACAAAAAAAAAATATCAAAGGTTAAATTTAGACAATGTGGATTTTTTACGATTTTTTTAAGCTTTTAATCTCTTTTTTTATTTTAAAATATATGGTAGTCTATTATACCTTTAATGAAAGCTTGTGAAATTTTCTTTAATTTTTTGTACTGTTTCTATATGCTTATATAGGCCATTTTTTTAATAAGGTGATCTTTTTACAAAAAAAAAAAAAAAACACAAATAAATATAAAGAAATTTTGAATTGGGCTGTAATGGGTTATATTTTTTAGCTTCTTAAAACCAGCTCAAAATGTACTATGCGAGGTAAAAGTTTGGACGTGATCGGAGTTATTTTGCTAAACAACACTTAGCCGTTTTCTTCGAATATCATTCGTCTCAGCCATAGGCACTCATATTTTTCATCTGAAGTTAAAAAAATAAGTCCAAACTTAACATTTTTTTATATTTTTGATAGTTTAACAACAAAAGGAAAAATTTCTTGTTACCGCCAATCAGCTGTTTTTGACAGATCGTCATAGAGTGCTTCATAATACTAATAAATTTAACAAATTTGTCAACACTCTGTTGTTTTCAATCTATTACAAAAACCTTTTAGTCGAAAAATTTACGTAATACCGCAACAAATAAAAATCGACAACGACTTCGACTAGAGTCGAAATACGACTACGACAACCGTAATCAGGCCCAATATATTTTTAAAAAATAACACTTCATTTAAATACAAACATTTAATAAAACAAAATTTTGACTGAAAACTTGTTTTACATTTTCCTTACCATTTTTTTTTTTTTAACAAGGTTTGAAAATTAAAATTACTTTAACTACACTCATAGAAAAAAGTTGTATTATAATTATAAAATAGTTTCATTAAACATTATCATAATTATGAAGTTTTCATAAATATGATAAAACTTTCCATAAATATTTATGAAACATCCTTCTTTATAATTTCATATCAAAATGTCATTAATTTATTTTTGTGATAATGGCCCAACTTTTCAACCATTTTCTATTAATAACACTGATGATGAAATTTCAGTCTCCATGTTTCTCGATAGTCCATGTCAAATGGACTTACTTATCAAACACATATCCCCCAAGGAAGTAGAAAAAGAAGTAACAATGCTTAACAACAAAAAATCTCCGGGTTATGATAAAATATGCGCCAAAGACATTAAAGCTTTGCCTAAAAAAGCTATTATTTTATTAACACTAATATTCAATTCTATTTTGAGGCTTAATCACTTCCCAGAACAATGGAAATGTGCCGAAATAATGATGGTACCAAAACCAAATAAACCAGAAACAAATATCATGTCTTATCGGCCGATAAGTCTCTTATCTGTTTTTTCAAAGGTTTTTGAAAAACTATTTTTACGACGATTGCAGCCAATTTTGGATAATAAAAATATTGTACCTGAATATCAGTTTGGATTTCGGAATAAACATGGAACACCTGAGCAGTTCCATCGTTTAGTTAATTTAGTTAGAGATTCTCTAGAGAAAAACAGTTCTGCTCTGCTGTATTTTTAGATGTAAAACAAGCTTTTGATAGAATTTGGCATCAAGGTTTTCCTTTCAAATTAAAGAAGGTTCTTCCTGCTCCCTTTTTTTAAATTTTAAATTCTTATCTACAAAATCGTTCCTTGTATGTAAAAGTAAATAACAAAATTTCAAATGCTTGTGAAATTTAAGCAGGCATTCCACAGGGTAGCGTTTTGGGGCCTGTTCTTTACACTATTTATACTTCAGATATGCCTTTGGATGATGATGTTATTGTTGCTACATATGCTGACGACACTGCCTTAATAGCAAGTAATGAGTCAAAAGTGGAAGCCTCAAACTTGGTCCAGAGACACCTTAACAACATTGCCTCTTGGTTGAAAAGATGAACATTTGTGTAAATGCAGAAAACTTTTCAACATATTACATTTGCACTGAGAAAAGGCGATTGTCCTAATATTTTTCTCAATTATGAATAAATTCCAAAAACAGATTGTGTAAAATATCTTGGTATGCACTTAGATGGAAGATTAACTTGGGAAAATCATATAAAGAAAAAAAAAGAGATCACTTGGACTTAAAAACAAAACGAATGTATTGGTTATTAGGTGGAGGTGGAAAATCGCAATTAAGCCTTGAAAATAAAGTTTTATTATATAAAACTATTTTAAAACCAGTATGGACATATGGCATACAACAACTCTGGGGTACCGTAAGCAAACTCCAACATCGAAATTTTTCAGCGGTATCAATCAAAAACACTTAGAATGATCGCAGATGTGCCTGGGTACATAACTAACAATAACCTTCACAAGGTTAATTACGTATACTAAAAGTTAAAGAAGAAATAAGTAATTTTAGCTCCAGATATATGGAGAGGCTCAGTAATCAACCTAACACGCTTGCAATAAGTCTGTTAGATGACAGTAATGAAGTAACAAGGCTAAAAAGACACCATGTTCTAGACCTTCCTTTTAGAAAATAAACATTGTTAATTTTTGTAAATATGTATGAATGAAATAAATTAAATTATATATAGATTATCCATGTATATATAGAAATTTTTTTTTAGATGCTTTAGTCTCAGTGGAAATAAAACCTATGTTAATATTTATCTTAAGACAATTTGCTTATTACTGTAAAATAGATTGCAAATAAATATTTGGAAAAAAAAATAAATATTTATAAAACAGCATACCTTCTCTTAATCTGAAGATTTGAACTTCAGTAAACCTTAGTATTTATTTCTTATTCTCATTACATATTAATTATATATTTTTTTTTTGGATAATTGAGGATACACAACGAGAAACAGAACGGATATGCTACAAGAATCATTAGACCTCTCCCGTAATTTTTTTTTTTTTTTTTTAGAAGTCCCATCTCAATTAACACCAAAGCATCTAATCTAATGATAACATTTCCCAAACAAGAGACAAATACATATTTAATACTCAAATGTTTGTATGTTTTCCATAAAGAAAAACTAAGAAGATTCTCATATACATGACATAACGGCGAGTATAACTAACTGTAAATTAAAGATAATGACAACCTAAAGGATTTTTCGACTAAAAGTAATTTGATCATGTCAAGTGTGGAAAAGGAAATGAAAATAAAAACGGAGAATCAAATATTTACCATCATACTCCTATAATCAACTAAACATAAAGACCAAATGTATAACATCTAAGAGCTATTACCAATTATATTCTTGTTATTTGTAGTTATTGTTGTTGTAGTTGTTTAAGATTTTAATCTTGTTATCTACACGAACGTGCATTTTATTTCTTATATTCTAGATTTCAACATATAGATGCATATTAAATTGTAGTATCTTTTTAAAGAAAATTTTTAAGATATACTTGGAAATCGTGTTAAGAAGAAGGAGAAGCTGTAAATTCGTTTAAGTTCTGGATATCACGTGATTTAAAATCGCAGTGAAATTTAAATTTACGACACTATTTACACTGCGTTCTAACATCTTATTTTATTCGATTTCAAGAATTTTGTGTTCAATGACCAGCGTACAAACCTAATTCCGAATAATACTAAATTAAGTTGAGAAATAAATTTTATAAAATTTTCACTTTCAGCCGAAAGTGAAATACAGAACATGCCGGATATGAAACATGTTGATATGAATATCACAAAAAGGGTTCTCTTGTCCAGTTTGTGCAAAACAAAACCTGTTTGGTTACGTTGGCGTTGCTGATTCTATTTTATTATTTTAAGCTTAATGTGCAAAATTGGATCTATGGGCGCATGTGCGACGCCACACTTTGTAAGAAACCTCTATAACTTGTAAATGATCGTTATAGCACAAAAACTACAAAAAAAAAGTAAAATATCAGCATCCAAGTAGAAGTCTTAAAACAAAATAGCATAAAAATCAAATGTTGCAGCAGGTGTTAGAAAAATGACTAAGGTACAGTGTGGTTGTAATACTTAATACTATATGCTCTTAGCCATAGTTATAGTAGATAGTAGCAAATAGATGTAGTTATTGTTGATGTTGTTTTCTAAAGGGGTATTTATGTTTTGCAAATAGTAAAGACAATTTAATCCAGACATGGGTATAATGAAAATATAACGGGTATAATATATAATGAAATTAAAATAAAAACATTAAGATGAATTTGTTATTTTATGCTGCTAATTTTTCGTAGGGAGCATCTTAGAATAATATAATCGATAAATTTTAACCAAACAATTGTTTGAGTAAATTAAAATGGCCAATTTCGAGTAACGAATAACTCGAACAATTTTGGTAGATTAATCGAGTTATTCAAGTAAATCAAAATATGTCCATTTCAGTATAAATTTTATAAAAAAAAAACTCTAATATAAAGCAATGACTCAGTTAAAGTTTTAGTTTACATATTATATTTGTTTAGTAGGGCTATAAACTTTTTTTAAGTGTCACAACGATATTGGCAATACTGTTATGATCAAAAAATATTTGTTTTTATAATTTTAGAAAAAAAAAAACCGTTCGACACCAAGGCCACTAAAATATCACATTTTTAGCCATTTCAAAAGATATTCAGTACCTGTCGAATTTTTGGCAGTTGTCAAAGAATTTCTGCTGAGGTAATTGAAATTCTATTATCGTGCCAGAATATCTGTTGTTTGAATTAAATTATTGTTATTGTTGCTTGCAACATAAGAAGCATTCGATTAGCAACAAATACGGTTGCAACTTCCGATTCTGCTTTCTGGGTATATTTAAAATAACCTTGAACAATTGCATATATTATTATACTCAAATGAATACAAAATTGCAACAATCGCAAAACTATAAGATTTTGTTATGATTCGAATTGTACTTAATTCATCATAATTTTCTTTTCTTTATTTACTTTTTCTTTCATTCGGATCTATATTCAACTTAACTACTTATATTCAACTTAACTAAATCGGAACTCTTGATTTTGTATTTATTTTGTGTTTTATTATGTATTTTTAAGGAAAAATTAAGGATATAAAACTATTGAAATTATTCCAGTTAGTCGAGTAATTTTAAAATCTTTCTCGATTAATCGAGTAGGTAAAAAAAATGAAAATCGAACAAACCCAAACCCGAGTAATTTGAATATCCTAATATATACATAATCTTATATAATTATACTCGAACAAAACCAAACCCAAGTAATTTTAATGCCCTAATATATACATAATCTTATTACTTATACGTCACATATTGGGAACGTCCCGCATATTTTTATTTCTTCGGAAAGATGGTAATTTTTTTAAAATTTCCGGGATCCCAATCGAAAAAAAAACCTAAGTTTATTTCAACACCCAAAAATATAAATTGCTTTGATAAATCCATCCCTGACATTATATTTTTTTTTTTAATTTGTGTATAATTTTTTTTATGACTATCAATTTTCAAATATGATCATTTTATATTTCTGCTTGATTTTTTGTTTAGCTGCTGTAGAAGCTACAAATTTCATATGCTTATTTGCTGTTTTTATTGAGAAAAAATAAATGCAAAAGTAAAAAACTAGCATGTGCCAAAACAGCAGAAAATAAAATTATGATTTACATTTTTAACCAAAAGGGGACTGTATTTAGTGGTGTTGTTGTATATTTCTAAGGAAATTGTATGCCACACTTTAAGTCAATAATAAAACAACAATTTGAAATATTAGTTTGAGCCATTGATTTACTTTTAACATGGACCACTGCTAACATGCAAACAATCGCCGCAACAGCAATAACAGGCAGATAATTTGATTTGCAACAAAGTTAGTGATTATGTTCCAGTTGTTTTGCAACAAAATTACTAACAATATGTACAAGTACGTACATGTAGGCTTTTAAGAGATGTTAGTCAAAGTCTTTAACTGTAAAAAATTTATTATTTTATTAACTTGAAATTGTCTTTTATTATTTTTTTTATGCGCTGGATAATATTATTAAGAAATTTAGCGGAAAACTAGTTAAATGCTAATGTTTTCATTAATTTTCAAATACGGATTTTAAAAGCCCTCAGGCGGACTAGTTTGTAGTTAATACTTACTTGAAGTTAATTAATATTTTAAGCAATTAAAGTTCTAATTATCACCAAATATATAGATATATTATAGATGCGCTAGGTTACAGAAAAGAACTTGTAGATGAATTTAATTATTAAATTTTAAGTAACACAAAGCAATATCGTATAAAATTATCATTTTCCGGCTGACGACATTTAGTCAAAGTCGTATGTTCCTACTATTATGTATGTACATTAAATCAATTGTTATACTGAAATGAATTCAAATAAAGAACAATTAACTAACTAACTACTTACTTGATGTTTAAGAGGTTTTATGTAAAAAGGTGTTTAGAAGACAACAATATTTTATAATTGTATCAAAACCAATAAAAAATAAAAGCTATCATTATTCAAACGGTTTAAAAACTCAACTTTCGTAAAACTGGTAATTTTTTTCGTAAAACTGGTCTCTTTCATAGATAGAACTGTCTTAATACAAAATGAAAACGTAAAGTTAAACAAACCCAGAACTTGTTCTAAACCTGGTTTATAAAATTTACATCTAAATAAAGATTGCTGTAGGGAAATATAAACAACGACAGAAGAAAAGGACAAATTGTACGATAAACTCAGAATCAGTACATTTTTTATTATGTACTTATTAGGACTAGGGGTTTTTTCGAACATTCCCGGTAATTTTCGGGATTTTTAAAATAAATATTTTTTTAGGTTTGATAATGAAAGTTGATTTCTCTTAGGAAAAAGTTAAATGTAGCGAGCACTGTTATATGGCTAAGAAAAAACTACTACACAAGATTACTTACTGTATTATATATAAAAAAAAAACGATGAATAACAATATAATATTAAAAAAAGATAAACAAAAAATGAATTATTAAATAGTAAAAACATTAAGATTTAAAAGAAAGAAAGGAAAGATATAAATAAGGCACTGTAAACCAAAGATTAGATATTTAATTACAATTACACGTTCAATTAATGTCAACAATATTATAACTCACTACCTTGTGCATAGATCAAAATTTTGCGTTTAAAAGTGTAGAATGATAATTCTAAGAGCTTGAGCTCTGTAGGCAAGTTATTAAAAATATGAACTACCCGTACATGAAATGAACGTTAAAAGAGTGAGGTTAATCTAGGGATTTGAATTTGATAATGTCGTGCAAAATGACCAAAAGAAAAAAATAAATTCAAATATATAACGTCATCATTATGATTAATCTTATAAAAATATTTATTTTTTTTTTTATTTATTTATATTGTGGAACAAAATATTTTACCTCTATGTGCTCTATATATTTAAGAAGATAAAAAGGGCAAAATTGATTATAGAATTTGACACAAGTAAGTAAAAAAAAAAGGTATACATTTCCAAGATTTGCAGATTTCTTAATTTTTTTCGAATTTTTAGTTTAGCAGACATGGATGTTTTAGCCTTTTTTAATTCCCGGTAATCCCGACTCAAATTCACGGAATTCGGGAAGTGAAAAATCGACCGAAATCCCGGAAATTTCGACTCGGGAATTCCTGGATTAAAAGCACTAATTAGGACAAAAAATACCAATATTCCCTCCTACAAACACGTCGCAGGAAGTCACACTGATGCTATTTTTTTAATACCGAAGATGCAAATTATCTTCAATAAAGGAGGTTGTGTAACATTGTATTGTAAACGAACCACGTATCAAATACTACAGAATTATATCTACACACAGATAAAAATTTAGCTATTTGCCAACTTAATTTCGGTTACTACTACTCAAATTCAGTTATTACGATATTCAGTCGGAAGGTGCAACTGAACGTTAGTTTTAATAACAAAGTTCAGTTAATTCAACTGAATTTTAGTTGCAACACCTAAAATATTCAGAAATCTACTGTTAATATCGTTGTACTAACTGAATTTATAAATTGTCACCATTACAGTACGCTTTTCAATTCAGTTGTCACTTTATTTCTCTGTGTGTACAATACATTTTTTAGAAGATACAAAATTCCAGAAACATTTATAAGAAAGACACCTGTGCAATAAAAAACTCCTTCAAATTAGAATGATTATGATTAAAGAAATCATTATAGTAATGAAAAAAAATATATGAAATTAAATACATATAACCATGGATGGTAACCGATTCAATGCGGTATCGGTAAATGTAACGCTATTTTCGTTTATTTCGGTAACGTTATTTTAGTTATTTCGGTGTCGGTTTTTTAACGTTAACGGTATTTTACTCATTTCGGTAACGGTATTTTAGCGGTAAAGGTATTTTAGTCATTTCGGTAAAGTTATTTTAAGGATAACGGTTATTTCGGTAACGATATTTTAAGGGTATTGTTATTTTAGTTATTCAGCACTCAAAATAGTTTGTAGTTTAAATTAACTGAACATGTAATTTAACATAATTGATAAATCACTTGATCTACATACTTTTCATTTAAATCAAATGTTTTTTTTATTTATTTTTAAATATTGTTTAAATAACTAACAAATCCGTACGAATAAATTAATAGTAAGTTAAAAATATATGTTCCAATTTTAACAACAGATCAGTAAATTAAATGTTCGTGTCAGTTATTTCAAATTATTTAATTTTTTTTGATTTTTCTTGTTTTTTTTTTTCTTCTACAAAATGTAGACACACGTGTAGTGTGTTTGTATGGCTGTTGTATTTGTGGAAACTTTTTCAATTTCTTGAATTTTGAATTGAAATAATTTTGTATATAAACAAACCACTTTAATAAAAAAACAGACAGGAATTATTGGAAAAATTTAAATTTATAATAACTGTAACGGAAACAAATAAACTACAATATTCTGTTTTTGTGGTTAAATTTGTATAAAACTTTAAGTAAAGTAAACTAAAAAATCGGTAAATAGTAGTAAATTATATTGAAAAAATGTATAAAATAGTTGAAATAAATATTTATTTGAAAAATAAATGCATGTTCCTTTATTTTTAACTCAACTGAAGACTTTTGAATTTATTAAACTACATACATAATATTCTGAGTGATTTAATGTTAATGAACATCGATATTTTTAAGCCCCATTATGTCCGAATTTCAATGACTGACTAGTTTATGATCAACAGTTGGGAAGATAAATCTATTAACAGCGATTATTTTTTTTTATCTTGTCAAACTATTTCGATAGCGGTATTTTAAGGATAACGCGATTACAATAATTTCGGTAACGGTATTTTAAGGATATTGGTACTTTAGTTATATCGGTAACGGTATTTTGCTGATATCGGCATTTCAATTATTTCGGTAACGGTATTTTAGGGATAACGATAGTCAGTTGAAAGGGTTTTGAATCGATGACGGTATTTTAGCGGTATTACCTGCCATCCCTGCATATAACACGTGGTCAAGATGAATAATAAGAAAAAAAAAACTTAAGCTTTCTTGTTGATAATGTTGTTTGGTACTACAAGAAGAAAGACAAAACACTTCTTCTTTCTTGACGAAGTGTTGAAGTGCACGTTCAAGATATATAAACGCAGTTGATGTTGAAGATGGACAAAAAATTGAGCAGGCGCGTGCTTCTAAACTAAAGCCTACAATCAAAGGTTATAACACGGTAAACTAAGGTAAATAACCGTAGGTTGTTTTTACAAACAACATCTTACAACAATATGTACTACCAACAAAACAACATAAGTGCAAGTATATATGTACTGGGTAGTGTTAACATTAAACTTTAACCCTATATGGTTAATTAAAAATAAAATTTCTTAACGTATGACAAAGCATACAAACTTATTATGTTTTAGCTAGGTTAATACATGTATTTCGATCTGAAATAATGTTTTAGAAAATCTAGAGCCTCCAGAATAGGCAGAGCTTAAACAAAAAACCTATTAAAACCAACAATAAGAATAAAGAATGTATAAAAATCTTAACGTTGGATAGCGGAAAATTAATGTAAGAAATCAAATACGATATTTTTCAATAATTCTACATTATTTCAGACCCAAGATAATATAATTAATTTGCAAGGAAATTGTCACCTAAATTTTTTCATGAAAATACACTGAGAGAACTATCATCTGTATGTTATCAATGACTTTTTGCATTATATCTATATATTAAAATTTTCATACGACTAATGAAAAAGTTGCATTAAAACTATGAAGTTTTTTCCTAAAGTTTAAGACAGGGGTGCCCAAGGCCTATGCGCTTGGTGCTCATTTGTTTTTGTAAAAACACTTAGCTACAGGCTGTGTGTTTTAATACACATATAGAGCGCTCAGCACTAGCAATACGAAATACACAAACAACTTTGTCTTATTAGTTTTTTTGTCGTTCTTCACTGTATACACGCAAGCGCAAAGCAAAAACACTTTCGTATGCTTTGCTGGCAAACATTGAAACATTTTTTTCTTTTTTCTTTGTATGTATTGGTTTTTACAACAAAAAATATTGAATAAAAATTAGTTTTTCTTTAAATGTATTGGTGTTTGCTCTTCCATAAGGAACTTTTGGGCACTCCTGGTTTAAGAGATTTTATTACAACTAGACCAATGAATGTTTTCTGTGTTGTCAAGTGTTCCTTCCCCAGGCATTGCAAAATTTTCTTTTGGGAAAGATAAATGTTGAATTAAAACCCACATATTATTAGATATTTGATGAGAAAACTTCACATTCAATCGATTTTGATTTTTTTCTAAAATGTTGATTTCTTTCATACACACAGAAATAAAGTGCCAACCGAACTGAAAATTGTATTTTGGTGTTAACAACTAACAAATTCACGTAGTACAACCATATTTAAATTAGATTTCTGAATATTTTGGGTGTTGAAACTAAAATTCAGTGGAATTTACTAAATTGTGTTGTAAAAACCAATGTGCAATTGTGCCAGCAGATTTCAGTCGTAGTAACCGAATTTGAGTAGTAGTAACCGAATTTCTGTTGGCGAATGGCTGAATTTTTCTAAGTGTAGTATGCTGAGAGAATTATGTACATGATATTAAAGAACCCTTGCATAGCAGCAATAATTTTGCACTATAACTTGTCCCGTAGAATTTTCTATTAAATTAATGTAAATTTTCATGAAATATATAATTTTTCATACACTTAATGAATAAGTGACTAACAGTAAGTGTTTTATAAAAATTAAAATTCTTTTGTGAAGAAAAGTGCAATTAGTTTACTGAAAACTTTCATTACTTTTCGTCCACTAAAATTCTCTATGTGTAACACACTTTCTTTTATTGATATTTTAATGCTATGACCACTTTTTGACCGTGTTGTTCGTTAGAGGGTCAATACTTAAATAGTTTTATAAAAGTGTTAAAAAGCTTTTAGTAGTTTTTCGTAACTAAAGGTTATTTGTAAAATTTGTAGTGAAAAAAGGCGTTAATAATTTTTAACTTAACTGCATTCTATTCTTTTAAAAACTTCTTAACGAACTTTCTTTTTGTTAATTTTTTGGAGTGGTTTTTTCTTTCTTTTTTTTGTGTTTAAGCTGTAAGTCAGCAGTCAGTGAGTGAGTAAGTAATACAGTAGCCACTTGCACGTTTATTTTCTTGTTGAGATTTGATGTTGCTGCATTTGATTCTATGTAGTAAAAAAAAATCTTTAAAAAGTCGTCCGTCTTCAAGCACTATCTTTTTTACAGCATCTTTGTTGTTACTGTTAGTGATTTTTTTTTATAGCTTTGACCGTTAATGTTAACGCATATTCATGATGATGTGGTTATTTTTTGTGTCTACGTCTTCTAGAGGTGTCTTTTATGTCTTCTCTGTATATCTTCCATCCTTAGCTAACATTTAATTTTGGGGATTGCATCAGCAGTTTTGGTTGTTGCAGTTTGTTGTTCAACGAAAAACAGCCCATAAAGATTCTAAGCTTAAACATAAGTTGAAAAAGATAGTAAACTCAATCTGATGACATGTAACGGTTAACCAAGAGGCCCCCACTTAAAATCCACGTACCGGGTAATTAATGTTAGAAAAACATTTAAAAATCATAAAAATTCAAAATTTATTGTTGAAATAAATTTAGTTTTAAGCCAAACAAAATTTAATTGTATTTATAAAGTTTCAGTTATCAACAATTTATTTTTTTTTTGAACGAAACTTTTTAAGTAATCAAAGGTCGTGTACACATTTTTGCCCTAGAACTGAGATTTAATCTCTTTTTTACACAGTGGAACTTTTAGAGGACGCAAAATAATGAAAATTTTAAGTGAACTATGAAACTTTCCTTCATAAGGTGAACACAAAATGCCCTGAAATTATTGAAATGCTTTATGGTTTTTAAGAAACTATATTTTTTAGTGAAACTTGTTCATTCAATAAATGAAACGATCAAGAAGTAATAATTATTTTTCATAAAATTTGTTTATTTCATTGTCTATATGCAAAAAATTATTAATATCATGCAGTATATGATTCTTTTTAAAATATCCAATTTTTTTCTATATTAAAAAAAAAAAACCCTCCAGAAGATCTTTTTTAAAAAAGCGGGAGAATTTATTAAAAGTCTTCATTTGTTTAAAGTCTACAAAATGTGAACCTATTGCTCAAATTCATTGTTCACATTGTTTTGTCAGCATCGACCTCCTATAGTTTTTCTTATTTCATACATTTGTTGAATAATTTCATTAAATAATTGAAAAATTACTTGCTATTGTTAATTTTGTTTTATATGGTCAATTTCATCTACAACCATCGGTAGTGGCCACGTGCCATAACTGTAATTTTTTATTTAATATAAAAAACTCAAAACCAAAACTGGTTCGTTATGGAAGCCATAATTGAAAAATTGTTTTCAACACTTAACAAAAAACATGACTTTAATTGAGTCTGGAAACAAGATCATACAGTTTGTATCTGCAGATCAAACTTTTTTGAATTTATTTGTTTATAACAAAAGCTCTCAGTAGGTTGTAATTGTAAGTTATTTAGGAAAATTTTGGTTTTTTTAATACAAAAACTAAAGGGATTTTAATGGATAGAAGACAATGAGTAGAATTTTTGTGTAAGAAAAATTTTTATTTACATCATCTTATTATATCTTTCTAAAATTAAAATACTTAAGATGAACAATATTTTAATAGGTTTGTGTTAAATTATAAAATCTTTGTAAGTCCAAATTTTTAAATTTTTTGTTTTTACAAACTTTAAAATGTTTATAACTTTACACGTTGCTTTATTTATATTTTTAATGTTCATTGTAATCTCTTTGTAATGATTGATGTTTTTTTATTCAGTGTTAATTAGTTTTTTTTTTTTTTGCAATAAATTATATTTAAAAAACATGTAACATCAAAACATTTATAAACTTATAATTCATAAAAAATAAGATCTTCAATACCTATGAAAGATAATACAAAAAAAAAAAACATTCAGTCAGCCTGCCATTTACGTATTGAAACGTAATTTGCATTTTCAGTAAATTCTCATACCCTAAGGGCTTGATAAGCTAAATAACATTAACATAGACTTAACCATGTGAGAAGTAGGAAGGAAGGATGATGACATTAAGTATGCTTGGAAAATACGATTTATGAGTTTTTGATTGCAAAATGAATGATAATCTATATGTTAAATTAGAAAGAATAGAAAGAAAAGCTTACAGAAAAAAGTGTCAGCATTAAATTTTTAGAAAATATAGAAAATTTAACCCTAGGGATTGCTAAGGAAACCTTATTGTGTGTGTTGAAAATATATATCTAACGAGTACGCATGCATATCTTTTAAATAAAGCACGTGAGTTTTTTTTTTTTTTGTAGATATTTTTATTATTATTGATCGTGATGCCGTGATTATGGAGATTTTTTTACAATAACTTATTTACGGACTTTTTTGACATCATGGTGGTTTATATACCTATCGCTATATCCTGCAAGTGTATTTCATTATACGATTTGTGTAACATAATTTTTTTCAAATAGGAACTTCTGTAAAATTAAATCAAAATCATAAAAAATTATATTATATTATAGAACAAAACAGGGTTGCATTTTCATAGTGTTTTTCATGGTAAAATAACGTTAATATACAGAAAAAGACTACTCTGAAAGTAGTGAGTACTTGATAAAACGGTAGGCATTGACTACTTTTCCAACTCTAGACTATAATTTTTTTTAAATACGAACCGATTTAAATAATATTTACGGTATTATTATTATTATACGATGTTTTAGGTTTTGTTATTTGAAATAACCCTACTACAAAATTGATTGGCTTCAATTTTAAATATCATGCATTCTCTGACGTCGTCACAAATATAAACCTTTTCATGACCACTTTATGGTCCTTTGGACGCAGCAAATGAACACTAACAAGGTTTTCAGTCGAATATGAATATATCCGAAGAAAATTGAATTTGAAAAAGATTTACGTGTTTTATTAGTGATCCAAAAATTTTTATCTTTTTCTATATAGCCAAAGGGACAGCTCAGTGAGAAAATTTTGTATATCCCCTACGGGGATGAAGAGTCAATTGCCCCTAAAGAACATATCCTAGGACTGGTTAATTCAGGACCTATTGTAGAAGTAGTATAATTTGCCATTGCTGTGGGTTCATAAGAAATTTAATTAAAAACCAAAAGATTTCAAAGACCACTACTCAGGCAGAAAATTACAATCGGCAGTGTTGGCAAAGCGTTGGAGACGGTCCGATATGCGTTGACATAATTAACAATCTTGACAGTATTGTCCTGTAACCTGTATTGATAATAGTGGCCAACCGTTTGTTTGAGCGAACTTGCCACCGTTGGTATAACGTTTGTAATTAACAAAATTTGGTGTTTTTAAAATAGCTCTATAGATTATTTGTTAGGACAATATCCTAATGAAGAAATATAGAGTATGGCCTCGAACTTGAATAATTTTCATTTTCATTTTCATTAAATAATATTAATTTTGAGAAATATGTATAATTAAAGACATTTAAAAAACAGCAACACAGTTCCGTCTTATGGCCGTAATTTCAAGCAATATATACCTACTGGTGCTTAGATACCTACCGTGTACACGAACAAAATCGGGTAGGTATCTAAGCACCGGTAGGTATCTATTGCTTGAAATTACGGGCATTAGTCTTATACCATATGTAAATGTGTGAAATATAACAAAATATTAAAAAAATGCTTCTGATTGGTTGTAGTATTGGTAAAAACAATATTGGCAAACAATTTTGCGGATGGTACTGGCAAAACACATGGTTTGCCAACAAAATAGTGTTTTTCTAGTACAGTATTGTACTTTTGGTAATTTTTACTACAAGCAGAATTGGCTGAGACGGTAGCGCGCTTGCTTTATAAACAGGATGTTGTGGGATCGAGCCCCGCCGGCGGCAAATCGTAAATACATGTTTTTTTTTTAATTAATTCAAATCTATCTAAATCTATATTTAGACATATCACCTAATTTCGTATTCATAAATCTTTCACATATTGTAAAAAAAAATTCTTAATGAAAATTTTACTTTTTCTTCTATGAAATATACAGGATTTCCCAATTCGAACACTTTTTTTCTAATCAAGTTACGCGGTAACCCCCAGGTGTCCGAAATGAGCAAATACCAATGACAACGCCCTGTGAAAGTGATACATAGCGATCCAGGACGTGTCACCTCCACCTTGGGACATATCCTGCGTGTCGTCAGGGACATTTTCCTTTGCTCGTAGGGTCCTTACTTATAATATTATTATGCACATTCCAAAATAAAAAAAAATTTTTTTTTTTGGTGCAATAGTAAAAAAATATAAACAAATTATCTGTTTTTACTTTTATTGTGCTACTAAATTTTCATTTCACATTAAATGAGATTGTAATTTTTAAGAGACGTCACGTCACGAATGTTTATTATTGGATTATTGGACAAAAGTTTTCAAAATAAGCTTTTTTTGTTTACAAAAACCGAGAAACTAAAAAAATCATAATAGATTTTGAAGAAGTCTACCCAGCAAAAAAAAGTGAAGTACTTGTAAACGGATCGCTTTTTTAACAACATACCAAGAACTTTCAGAACAACTAATTTAAATAGTGCAATATAAACTGGTTCATGCACATTCTACTCCAAAAAAGTTGTTTTAGAGTAGTTAAATTACTGACAACATGGAACATTCAGTGTAAATAAATCAGTGTTTGAGCTAACTTGTAACTACTTCAGTTCCGTAGGAAGCTGTTTGGAGTGGTTTATAAACTACTTTTTTTGTCTTTTTTGCTGGGTAGAAATAAATCACTAATGTCCGAAAAATTTCGCTCATCGCCAACAGTAATATTCGGTGTTAGTCATTTTAAACTATACTCGTTATTCGGTTCAAATTTGATACCAAATATTCAGAACATACTATTTGTAACATCTCAATTTTATTTTATTTGTTTTATTAAAACAACATTGATAGATCTTGGGTTTTGCGTAATTTCGGCGAATAGGAGGTGAAATACTGTTCCATAAACTTAATGTAAGACATGTCGCTCTAAGATCTGTAAGAAATCTAACCTTTAGTAAACAAAGTAGCATGTACTGCATTCGTTTTGGACCCATTTGCATTTTCTACTGCTAATTCTTTTGAAAAAAAAAAGAATCAAGAATTTTGTATTCATAAGTTGACACTTCGTTTGCATAAAACATATTAACTGTCTGGGCATGTGCAGACTTGCAAGAACTAAATAAAGAAACGAGTTAAAATGATCACTTAACATATGACGTTACAATGATTAGACAAAATAATATTAAAGAATACAAAAACTACGCACCCATTTTTTCGATGCCTTAAAAAACGTTACAAAAAAAAAAATACTTTGTCACGTTTTGTTAAAAAAATCTCTAGCTTGAAAAAAAAAAAAAATTAGGGGATAAAAAGAGGCGTATGAATTTATTAATTTAAACCCTGTTAACAGATTTTGTGTTAGTCATCATCGCCAAACTCTATGACATGTTCATCATAACTCGCCGCTACTTTTAGCACAATTTTCTTAAATCAATCATTAGGCACTTAGTTTCAAATTGTTAACAATATTTTACAACGAACATTTGCCGATTGAAACGGAAAAAAGCTTCAACAAAATTATGACTCATATTGGCGGATAAAACTGACCCTCTATTTGAATAACCAAAAGGTCTAGTTTTATTGTTGTTGGATGTGTTATTTGTCTGTTTATATGATCTTGAAAAGTAACTTGTACCTGCTTCACACTTTTTTTTGTTATTAAATTGTTTTTGTAGCTTTTAATGGTTGCGAAATGCATAAACCTACAGATATTTCTAACTGGCTCCACAGCAAACCCCAATATATATACAAAATCACATCCCAAAAAAAAAAAAAAAAAAAAAAAAAAACACGTTGTATGAGTCATTCAAAAAAAAAAATTTAAAGTTTGTGTTGAAAGAAAAAAATGTTTGCGCAGAAAGATTTTACACTTGTAAAATATAATAGCAACACAAATTGAATTAAAAAATTTGAACAACAATTTGATAGAAGAAGGTTAATAAAAGTGTGTTCAATATTTCATTTCAAAATTTTATTAATTATACTAAAGCTGCATTTACATTAGGCACAAAATCCAGTTTAAATTATATTTCGAAATATAGTTCATGTACTATTTTCTACACTACCATATGATGGAAATCTTGCTTAAACTGCAATGTAAATGCAGCTTAACATTTTTCTTTGAGTGTACAATATATATAACTAACCTAGTAAGTAGTCTTAGCTAAAAACAAGAAAAAACAACAGGTAGTCTTCTTAAAAAGAAAATATAGCAAGAACTTCTTGCATTTTTTTTTTTTTATAAAAAAACACACACAGACCCTGGCAATCTTAAAACATTTTAATGGCAAACAATGATCGCTGATCTTTTTAACTAACATTAACATCCCATACATACATTATTGTGTGATATCGACTGTCTGTATGGTTTCTTAAAGGTTTATTTTTCGTTTTCCAAAAGATGACTCACTGTCTTAAAAGTTCTTTATGGACAGAAATGAACACAAAAAGACCTTTTGATTGGACATGAGTAGCATATTAAATAGTTGCACAAAAACAAAATCAATGTTTTACGAAAAAATATAAGATAAGATATTGATTGAAACAGAAAAAAAAGACAAGGAACCTAAAAGATTATAACTAGAAATTGGGACAAGAAAGGGTGTCGAAAGAGATCACTAATCTAAATATTTTGTTTTCCACGTACTTTAGCCAAGGTTTGAAAATTTTAACTCGACAAATGATTTCTTTTTAGAGACGTTGTGTTCCAAACTAATATATATGTCTTAATCTATGCCAACGGTTACCAAATGTTCCGACAAAATGAATGTTTAAAACTAAATATAAAAAATTTCACAAATTTTTTTAAACTTTTACTAATGCAGTTGAGTCTTGGTTATCCGGGCCTCCATTAACCGGCTACATCTGTTGACCCGCATGCTGGATGTTTGATGTTTACCTCTGTTATCCGTGCTTTTTTCTATTATCGTACATACAAAAAATTAAAATTCGAGGAAAATAAATAGCCTCTATTAACCGTGTTTTCGATTATCCGGGTTGCAAGGCACCGGACTCAGCACTCAGGTACAACTGTACAACTGCATTTCAAAACAAATTTAATTGAATAATTGAACATTATTTGGACTCCATTATAGATAAATTCATTCTCGCATAAAATTGACTGTTACTTACAATATGTCGTCTTAATAACTGTGCACCAAATTCGAGAGTACCTCAAACTTATTGTTTTTATAATTGATTATATTCACAATTTGTAAAGCCTATTCATACGGAAACGTCTGTGACTCTAGTCATCACTGTATTCCTCATTCTGTTTCTCAAATATTAAACTTTTTTTAAAATTTTTTAGTTGTTCTAAAAATATAAAAATATTATTCACATTTTTGTGTTTTTAATGATCTTCGAATGCGGTTAAGAGAAAACATCGGTTATTACAAACTATTTTGAAAGTAATAACGTTTTGGTAACAACTTCGAAGAAACATTTGTTAGAACGAACTTGATTGAGAAGAACTCTGTTAAAATGAACTGTTTTTGACAGTCCCACAAACTAATTTTTGTATAATATTCCATTTTTAATACAGAATTCTTCTAATTAGCTAATTTTCTAAAAATGTATTTCTATTTCAAATTATTCTTCAAAACTCTCCATTAATAAAATCAAATGGAAGAATTTCACAATACATATTTAAAAAAGTTTATAAATTTTTTTTTGTCGACATTAATTTATTACGAATTAATTTTGTTAGTCTCTCGGATTTCATCTTAATTGGGTTTTACTGCATTTGGTTTTTGTAATGTTTTTTTTTTTTTAATTAAAAAATATATATTTTAGAAAGGTTGAGGTTAAGAAGAAGAATAAACGCTTTTCTCTAAAAATATAAACACGAATAATTTTTAAATCAGACTGGACTAGTTTCCGATTTTTTATGGACAGGCGTCATCAGTGATTTCTCATTTAAATTGTATTATTATTTGTTTCTTATAATTGTCAGATTGTCTCTATATGATAAATTTTTCAACAACCTGCCGGCTGTAAGAATCAAACCCGCGCTTCTTCTTACATTACAAACGTAACAATACCAAGTCATGACCGTTTTAGCGATCACACCCAAGTATGGACTCGAATGTAATGCAGATCGTGGATTCCCAACACAGTCTCTGGTCTGTTACGCTACAACGAGCCAGTAGCTTTCCTTGCTAGTGCCCAGTTAGGGTATTAGGATTTAATTTGAAATTATATGATTAATAAAAATTAAATTAAAATAATGTCTGTTATGTAGATTAATGTGCGTTTACGGATTTCTGAATTTACACGTTTTATAATTAAGATATTTTCCACCAAATACTTTTGAAAAAGGTATAATATGGATTGTTTCCAAAAAATATTTGACAACTCAAGAACATTTATTTTTTGAATTTTGTTTCTTGTTACATATTGCATATAAACTTTGTACTGATTTTATATGTTTCATTTCGAAAATATCCCTTGTTATAGGTTGATGTATCGAACAATGGATTAATATTCATATTAACCTGACTTCTTTTTTAGTATTTGTCGCAATAACATTGGGTAAAGTCGAATAAATCGCACTTACTTGCTTTATTTTTGATTAAATATTTACTAAAAGTTTAAACGAAATAAGTAAATACATTAATTTTCTTTTGGCTGATAAAAATGATTTGCAAAAGATCAAAGACCCTAATATTTACCAATGATAAGTCTTCTCAATATTGCAAAATGTGTATTCATAAACTAAATAAATTTATATTTCAACAAACAGTGCACATTTTGCAATCATTGCTGAAAGACCAAACAATTTAAATTAAAACAAAGAAGCAATTATAATGAATTTAGTCAAATTTATAATTTTTACAATACTACAAATAGTTCCGGTTTATATGCTACCGGGTGGAAATATAGGTCAGCTCAATTAAAGTCGTTTATTTAAATATTATTTTAAAAAGTTTCTCTTATAACAGCAAATCAATACTTTTTGGAAAAACAAAAGTTTTTGTTTGAAATTGTTCAACACATACAAGATCCTTTACAAAATGAAGAATGGATAAATATGGATAAAACGCTGATAATGGATAAAACTAAATATATAGTAAGTTTTCTTTAAATATTTTTTATGAAAATTTTTTTTTTAATAAAGTATAATTTAAATTGTAGGAATTTAACACCTTAATGGAAAAGTTTTATTTAAAATCGAAATCAAATGATTTGCTTGCTTTAAATACAAATTTCTATTTAGCGGATAGTCGCCAACTGGAAGAACTCAAAGGACTTTATTATTTCTTATATAATGCCCAAGATTTTGAAACATTAAGACACAATATTTGCTGGGCTAGAACAAATGTAAATCCGCAAATGTTTATATTTGCTTTAACACAAACCCTTATGAAGAGAGAAGATTTTAAAGATCTTAATTTGCCAAAAATCTATGAAATATGGCCACAGCATTTTTTCAACGAAAAAGTTGTAAGAAAATTACAAAATTTTGATTATGCACAATGGAGTAAGGAGGAAACATTATATGAATTCCATAATAAAATGAATAAAACTGATACAATATATTGTAAAATGTGGCAATGGTGGTGTAAGCAACATATGGAATTCAAAATCTATAAAGAAAATCAAACAATGATATTGCCCACCGCAATCTATGGCAATTTTAGAAACTCTAGTAAATGGACTGAGGCTTTGGAAGATGTTTCTTTATATTGGCTACCAGTAGATTTCAGTAGAGATATCCCAAATTATAGAGATACTGATGAAAGAATGAATTCATATTTATTGGAAGATAAGGATTGGAACTCATATTGGTATGATATAAATATGGCTCTTTGGTTCAATTCAGAACAAAGTGATATATATACAAAAGATTTAAGAAATTGGTGGTTTTGGAATTTACAACAACTTGTTATCAGATATAAAATGGAGTCAAACTCGTTCAAACTTAAGACAAAGTTAAATCCTTACTTGATCGATTTTCAAGGAAAAAATTATCACATTGTTAATGATCAGCAATCATCAAATATTTTGAAATTTCTTAAAGATTTAACTCTTAAAACTCAAACTGTTTTAAATGAACAAACATATCAACTAAAACAAAACAGACGATTGCATTTAAATAATCCAGAAGATTTTGAACTATTTCTTAACGAAAACTTTAATGTGCAGAAAATATTAAAAATATTAATGGCGAAACAAAATCTTGCTACTGTTTTTCAAAACTTTGAAACCATGTTAAGATCAAATGAATTTTACATATATGCTGAAATACTAGTTGATCTATATAAAGCCTTAAAATCCAATTTTGAACCGTACAAACTACAAGATTTAGATAGTAATGGTTTAGTCATCAATAATGTGGATATAACAGAATTGAAAACTTATTTTGAGATAACAGACACAGATGTTACAAATCTTTTAAGATCTTCCAATATATATTTTGAAGGGAAACTATTGTGGTTTAAAACTTTGCTAGCCAGACAAGAAAACTTACAACATCAACCTTTCAATCTATTGTTTAATGTAACTTCAGAAAAGCCACAAGCAGTTATTGTACGAACATTTATGGTCCGCAAATGTACACCTCAAGAAACAATGTGCCTTCAACACTCCAACTATTTTCAATTGGATACTTTTGTTAGCAATTTAGCAGCAGGTTATAATATTATCGAAAGACAATCTACAGATTTTTATGGCTATATGTTTCCTTCGCTCACGTATACGGAATTATATCATTTTACCCATTTAGCCTTAAATGATAAATATGAATTTCCTTTTAACATTACATCAAGAAATTGTATGTTTCCCCATCATTTATTGCTGCCACGTGGGCAAGAAGGCGATGGTTTACCAGTAAAATTTATTTTCGTCATAACCCCTTATAGCTATCATTTTCATAAGGCGTATAATTTAGATTGTGATTTTACTAGTGGTATTTTATCATTCGATAACATGCCATATGGATTTCCATTTGACCGAGAAATATCAGAGAGTATTTTTATGAAAAAAAATATTTTAGTTAAGAATATGAGAATATATCATGATGAAAATGTTCAATTAAAATGAGAATTAAAATAAAGATGATCAACCCTAGATTTTCTTCATCTTAAAGGAAACTATATAGAGGTGAATTCGCAGATTCTAATAATACTTGAATATGTTGTTGAGAACAAAAAAATATTAGACGCGCATTTTTTTAGGTGCGCAATCGCAAAATCGAACGTTTTTTTCACATTTTTTGTACGCTGTATTAAACTACTTAAGAAATCCAACATTTTAATAACAAATATGTTAGGACATGCTTGGAAATATTTCATGTACCTTTTACCCAATTGCGCACCTATTGCTGATTCACCATTGTGTAGTTTCCATGTTAGTATCCGAAAATGGCAATCCAAGTGTTTCAGTTGGGACACTTTCATTGTCAGAGAAAATCGAAGTTTCATTATCTTTAATTATTAAAATAAAATAATTATTTTGACGACTGGTGTATTTTAAAAAAAAAAAAAAAAAAAAAAAACACTTCGAAAATTTTCCTAAAAAATACGTTACAAAAAATAAAATATTGTGTTTTATTCCAAAACTAGTTTTTCAAAATTTTATAGTTTCTTGTTTAATTTATAATGACGTTGTAAAAAAAATATATATATATTTATATATGAATATTGGAAACAATATTCTAAACACCTGCAAGATTTTAAAACCAAATCACAATACGATAACCAACAACAACTATAGCTACGACACCAACAACAAAATTAAACGTAAGACAACATCAACTGCATCCAACAACAACTTTGAAAGCCAATACATTGATAACCCCTATAAAAACAATAATATAGAGAGAAAAAAAAACATACAGACTAAAACACAGCCAGACAAGTGTATAGAAAAATTGGAGGCAAAACAAAAACAGAAAAACAAAAATTTAAAATAAAATTGATAATATTCAAAATTTTCAATTTGAAAGAAAGATACGTTTTAAACACTTAACACAATAAGAACCAAATTAAAGTGCCTAGGTAGTAAATATTTTTATATAGTTTCATACCCAACAGCCCTTAACAATAATTAAGAAGAATGAACCATTTTTTTTGAAAACGTCATTTTGTTTAATTTTTCGTTCCTAAGGCTTTTATTTCCAAGAAATTTAAAACTTTTGCTTAAACACATTTATTTTTTTTTTTTTTCATTAAATAAAAAAGGGAACATTTAAATGGTTGCCATTATAAATCTTATTGAAAAAAAAAAAAATTCAACCCTCAAATTTAAAATAAGACAAGAGTGAGCAGCAGGTATAAAACTGTACGATCATTTAGTGCGAAAAGGTTTGGATCGACAGAAAATATTGAAACCATACTTTAAGAATCTTTTGTTTTGAATTGACTATTGAATGATGATTTTTTTTTAAAAAAAAAAAGTATAAATTAGATTTAAAGAAAATGATGTGGTTATTTTATATAATTTATTAAAGATTTTTAAATACAGTAATAGACTTATACGGAAAAAATAGAAAGCAATCTTTTTCTTCTATTTCAACCTATTTTCAAGGTCCAGCAATATTTTAAACCAATATTGTGGCTTTCTATTTAAGTTGTCTTTAAGTTTATTAAGTCACATTTTTATTTAAACCACAAAATTATATATTTAGTTAATAGTTTTAAACTGCGCCACATCTTATTTTATAATATAATTGTGAAACAAAAGAATTTTGTATTCAAGTTAGTTTTCTTAATTATTAGTACGCATATTGATAAATTTCCTTGAGTATCTATAATTGAGTCATTTTCAACGGTTTTGTATAAATAATTCAATATCAATGTCGAGTGCTAGAGATAAATAATGATTTAATTTAAGTACAGAGTGTAAACCGAGTAGGAAATTTCTTCGCCATGTCAAAAAAAGTAAGGTATCAGAGAAGAAGGATTTCTCCTAACCAAGTTGTCGAACTTGCGTGCAAGATAGAAAAAGACACAATTTATGTAAAGTTGTTCCTTTAAGGTGTTTAATCCTCTTTATAAGTCAATACAAACAAGACAAGACAGAATATTAAATATTTAACCAAAACCTATAATTGAGAAGTT
>JAEKOY010000572.1:0-25000 GCA_021234595.1 Delia radicum | reverse complement strand
GTACTGGATATTTGTCTAATTGCATCAGATCCAAACCCATACGGGTTATCACATTTCCAAATTTTATTAAGATCGAAGAGAACCCATTGGGAGACTCCCCTTGTTAGTATGCAGCTAAAAAACACGGGACCGTTAAATTTTTGTTTCTACAACATATCCTAAGCTCATAAAGATCTGCCGGTCCGAGTTGGGATACCTCCCTTGTAAGTTAAAAAATATATACATTAGTGTGGCCCTTAAAAATAGATTTGTCATTACACCGCCAATTTTATTACAAATGGTTCCAAATGGAAGAGATCGTTTTTTTTTGGTATAGGTTAACCCGTGCCGCAAGACGGACGAAAATTACCAAAGTTGGAAAAAACATGTATTATTAAAAACTCCCTACATTCAAAGCTACGAAAAAACTTCTTTTTTATTTTATTTCATTTATTTATTTAATATACTCAAAATTAGTCAGACATGGAATTCTGACTTCATCGCATGTCATTAACTCGCTTCAGCCTGGAATCCAAAATGAACTACGGTTTAGATAAAAATGGAAAATCGACTTTTTTATAAAATAAGTTTTAAACATTTTTTAAAATACCTAATTTATAGATGTCGATATCTACTTTTGTAATATAATATTTGCCATTAAAGAATACAAATAAATGGAAAAATGATAATTGGAGTTTGTGTTTGGAGCGACTCCTTTCCAGGACATTTTAAGACAATTGTTGATTTTGTCAAATATTAAATGAAATTTTAATGTTTTTATTAAAGTTTGCATAATTTTCGGAAAAATACTACTTAAATTTATTAAGACTATAACTATCTATACTGTTATTTAAAAAGTCATTAACCCGTAGTTGCCTGGATCGTAAAGCATTTAAATTTATAAAAAAATCCAAACTTGACAAAAATAATTTGTTTATGTAACTTGATCCATATAGGGTTAATTTTTACACTTTTGGTGAACAAAAACCACTGGGAAATTTACAGAATAACACATTTCATAATTTTTGTGAAAACATCACTTAAATTTTATAAGACTATAATTATATATGTACTTTTATCCAAAAAATCTTTAACGCTTAGTGGCCGGGGTACAAAGCAGACCCATGTCGAGTATATACAGTATTGAGTATATCCAGATATACTCAATGAAGACTCATGGATACTTTTTGCAATTTTATATACGAAAGTGGCATTTAATAAGTTTGTTTTTTCATTCCCTTGGACAAGGTTCTTAGAAATTCCTGATATGAAGTGGTGAAATGTGGAAAAGTATCCTTATTGACGGCATACCTGAACCCTTTTTAGATTGAAACTTTAATTCACTGATAATGTATATTTTGAAATTTTTGAAAAGAAAGACGTACAATGTTCATTTGGGGAAAAGTCTCCCCCTAAGCGGTCCTGCCAAAGCAACTGTAGTAATAAACTTAAACTTTTGTTTGTAAATTCCAGGGACCGTAATCATTATGAGTTTTATAATAAAAATTACACAATAATGATTATATTATGAGTTTTAAGGATTTTCTTCAATGGTAATGATTATTTTTGAGTAATATAAATAAAAATCAGCCATAACCATTATTGTTGAGCAAAAAAATACAACTCAAAAATAATCATTATTTATGATTTTTATTTTTTTCGCTCAAAATAAAACTCACTTTCATAAAATTTTTAAGGTGCCTTTTTCAAAAAGCCTCGAACTTTTGGAGTGTGTTCAACATATAATAAATAAATAATCATTATTTATGATTTTTATTTTTTTCGCTCAAAATAAAACTCACTTTCATAGAATTTTTAAGGTGCCTTTCACAAAAACCCTCGAATAATATTTATTATTGGAATATTCCTTGTAACTGACCGAGTTAGTAATAGTATTTTAATCGTACCCAATTTAATCAACAATCTATAAAAAGAGTAAATATTCGTAAAATTTAAATGATATGGAAAAAATTTAGTGTTAGTTTGCTTTCAATTTGAATTATAACAGCTTATATAACTTCGTGACATTGATTTTTTATTTTTTTTTTTTTAAATTGGGTATAGATTTACATACCAGCTTTACTATTCTTAATGCCCAGTATACATGCATATTAGGGCTATAACCAAATTTTTGGCATAGTACGAGTTGGGCAATGAAAGTGAGTTTTATTTTGAGCGAAAAAAATAAAAATCATAAATAATGAAAATGAAAATTATTCAAGTTCGAGGCCATATACTCTATATTTCTTCATTAGGATATTGTCCTAACAAATAATCTATAGAGAAATAGATCTATCAACACATTCCTGAAAGGGTCAAATAATAAATTTGAAAACAAAAACTCTATAGATTATTTGTTAGGACAATATCCTAATGAAGAAATATAGAGTATATGGCCTCGAACTTGAATAATTTTCATTTTCATTGCACAATTAAAGGTCGAAAAAACATAATTTTTATTTTTAATAAAAATTATAACAAACTTAATCATAAATAATGATTATTTTGAGTTTTATTTTTTTTGCTCAAAAAGAATGATTAAGGCTGATCTTTTTTATTATTACTCAAAAATAATCATTACCATTGAAGAAAACTTTAAAAATCAGAAATTTAAAAATCATGACGGCTATGCAAAGATTGTCAAAAAATAATAATAATGGTACAATAATTTTTTTTTTATGTCTGTTCTAAGTGATTGATTTTTTGATTTAAAAAAACGAACAATAATCATTATTTACGGTCCCTGGTAAAGTCCTCTTCATGCTTAAATAGCGAAAAATCTCCGTTTATGCACACAGCATAAGCCGATGGAACAATGAACTTGTAATTTAATGCAGGGAGAGACAAAAAGAATCCTCCACAAACGATTTGGGCTACAAGTCTAAAATCTAATGTTTTTTGAGGTATGGGTTAATCCAGTGGATATACCCTTTAGGTTTTTATAAAATCTTGGTGTAAATTAGGTTTAAAAGAAAGAAGTTCCACCTCTAATGAGCAATATAATTCTTTTATGGTAGAAATTTGCAACTTGAAATCACAAAAACATCCACTTAAAAGGATAAACAATTTTATTAAAAGAAGAAATTCCTTAAAAAATAATGAATTTTCTATTCTTACATATTCTGATACCGGTGTATCGGGCTTTTAAGCGCGTGATCTATAAAAGAATAACGTTACTCACTGATTCAATATAGCCCAGCCTATACCGCTGGAGTTAGGAACTTGAAATTTGGCATGGAGATCAATCCTCAGCTGTAGACGTCCGTTGAGTAGAAAGAGCCTATTAGAAAGAGGGGTTTGAGCAAGAAAACAATTATTTGTCAAAAATTGTATACGGCAGCATAGCTTTCCGGAGTCCAACTATGAGTATAATTTGTGAATACCTTCAGAAAGACAAAAAATTTTATATTTGAAAAAATTTTTCTAACGAAAACCCTACTTTTGTGACAAATATGTTCCAATATGGAGGTTTTTGTTAGGAAAACTTTTGCATATATAAATATTTTTAGCTGGAAGTTTGAAAACAAACTTTTGATAGGTATTTATATATCATACTTAAAGCTGGACCTCGGGGTCATTTTGGAAGGCTATGCTGCCATCTAAATATTTTTGACAAATCGCGAATTTTTCATAACATAACTTTTTTTTTACAAATACAATTCCTCTTCAATGACTATTTCAACTGCATGAAAATTTGACTAGTTCAATTAAGTAATTAGTGATAGAATTCGCGAAAACCGAAAAAATTATAAAAAACACGCAACAGTGAGTTTAATTTTAAGCTTTGAGAGTCAAATATGTACCATACAGTTTACTACTAGTTTTGTTCTTAGATTTCAACAGAAACATTCAGAAAACTATGATAGTTAAAATAACTGCATTTGCAGTTGAAAAGGTGTACTGTACATTTGATTTTAAATCAACTGCATTCTATAGTTATTTTAACCATTAAAAATGAACTGTCGAATGTAGCAAAAACAACTGCAAATACAATTTAAAGAACATTACCAGTTTTTAAAAAAAATATTAATAAAAAAACAAATTTTTCATTTTATTTTTATAAACTACACTGTTGAGATACTATTTTTAAACAAAATAACACTTTAATTATTTACGTTTTACTATATTTTCCGAAATCATTCTTGTCTGTCTGCGTGATGTAATACTGATTCTTTGATTTATTTTCATCAGATTAAATTAAGATGCAGTTATTAAAGAGCTGAAAAAAAATCTATATTTAATAATATTAAAGTATAGTAAATTTATTTAATTACAGTAGAGAAGTTTTCATTTACGACGCGACATGTCTTCTTTCGTTTTCTTTTCTTGACTAACATTTGCAGACGCACCCATGGCGGACTCCAAGGTAGATTTGAATGGCATGAGAAGCTTCACCTTTAAGCAAGACTCTATTTTTATGCAATACATATTATTATGTTTGTTATGGTGTTTGGAACACCAGATTGAACAGATTTCTATATGTGAAGCCTTACTATAGTGTCGACGGCTCTCTCGAAGTCACCAAATAGTAGTAATGTTGATGAGTTGTTCTCGTTTGCCTGATTTATGATAATTCTGAGCGTGGACACATGATCGAAGCATTATCTGCCTTCGCGAAATCCAGCATGTTCTTGTCTTAAAGATGGATTCATCGGAGTAAGGCGGTCAAGGATTATCATTGCCAGTATCTTTTTTCAATGTTTGCACTCTCGTAGGTCGTCCTTTTTCGGTACAGTAATAATTAACCCCTCATTCCAAAGCTTTGGAGTTAGTTGGCTGTTCCATGCATCAGTTAATAATGGCGCGAGTATGTTTGCAGAACAGGACGGGTTCACTTTCAATATTTCTGGAGGAATATTATCTGTTCCAGCGGTTTTCCCATTTTTTAATCCTGTAATGGCTTTAGTTATCTCCCTTATAGACGGGGGAGCATCGGAGATGACTATTGGAGCTGATGGAGAAGTGTGAGCATCGTTGCTTTCGACATCGTTCGTATTGTTATCTTCTATTTCAAAGTATTGTTTTCATTTGTTTACTTATTGTTCGGTGCTGGTCAGAACGTTGTGTGGAGTATCAAAGAGTTTAGTTTATGTCGTAAAAGGATTTAGACGTGACGGTTGCTAAATATTAGTAGACAAAAAAAAAATCATTAAAAAATGTGAAAATTTTTAAAGCTTTTTTTTCTTTTTTTAATGCCAATAAAAGTCTGCCCTTAGTAAATCAGCAAACTGCAATTTTTTACCAAAAATTTCTGTTGATTTTAGCAAAATAAACTGTTATTTGCATTCTACTAAATTTGAGGTAAATATAGCAAACATTTTGTTAAATGCTATTTTCTATTAACTATAATTCCTATCGAAAAATTGTGTGAAGTTAACAGCTTTATTTTTGCTCTTCTTATTTTATTAATATTTAGCACAATGAATCTGTTAAATTTAGCAGTTAGTGATACCTCCTTCGAAGACCTACATACACGTCAGGGATGCAAAAGTTAGTACAATTCTACTTTTATTGGCACTATTTGAAAGTCCAAAGTACAATAGCACCCCAATGACTAATTTAGCACAATTTAAAAATTTTCCCTATTTTATTACATTTCACGATTGTATTTTAAAGAATTCTGTTTAGCTGAATTTACATTTGGTACGAAATCCAGTTTAAACTAGATTTCGAAATCTAGTTCGTGTATCATTTTATAGACTACCATATGATCGAATGTAAATGCAGTTTTACAGTAAAATAGGCCGTTAAATAAGTATATACTTTATTCCTTAGAACTTCGTCAGTCGAACAAAGTTGTAACAGAAAAGTAGTTTTTCTTAAATTTCACAATTCAAATAGGTTTAACAAAATATTTTAAATAACCAATTTGTTGTCCCCTCTATTACTTAAAACATTTCACTTTCAGCTTTCAATTAAAAAAATTGGGGTGTTGTGGTGTAATGTTAGCGCGTTGGACTGTTACTCAGATGATCCCGGGTTCGATTCCCGGTGACGACAACATCAATTTTGAAAAATAATAATTATGAGATTTCTATCCCTCATATGTATCGCACCTCACCGAAGTAAAATAATAATTCAGATCTACACTCTAAAGTCAATAAAGTCCGCAAAATTTAAGTCAGGACTGTGCTTGAAAAAAAAGTTGCTAATGTTAACAAAATCTTAATTAGTAGATTCAACAAAAGTTTTGCTATCACTTAGTTGATTAAAAATGAAAAAAATCTCCCAAAAAGTCAATAAAATTTTTGTTGAATATTCGTAGACTGAAAAAAACTCAAAAAATGTGTAGAAAAATTAAATTTTAGTTAATTTATTTGCTGAAAAATGTGCATACTCCCACATTAATGACATGAATTAATTTAATATCTGAAAATATATAGAAATATTTATATAAAACATAAACAAAATTGCTTTTCCAGATGTTTCTTGGCCAAATTGATTACATTTTTGCAATGTTTTCTTTAAGCTATTAGGGCCTATAATATTCAATGTAATTAAAAAACCATTTAATACATATTTTTCCGACGTTCCGACAGTTTTTTGCTGTCTTTATCAAGGAATTCGTCTATTTAAATTAAAATTTCAAATTAGTACAATTTTTATCACCAATAAAACAATTTAAACTTACAGAATTATGTTTTCTTACATCACAAAAGTTATTATTTGTTTAATACAATACAAAACAACATAAAACATTTAACATTAAATTAAATTTAAACACAAACTTAAATTAATATCACAGCTGTTTATATTATTGCAACCCTATAAGTTGTGTTTATATTATCGGTATCTTCTTTATGATTCATCGTTCTTTTTATTTGTTGTTGTATTCTTAAGCTTACTATTGTCAACCTTTTCCTTTCCATATTTTCTTTGTCTAATATTTTAAAATTTTCAAAATCAGCTGTATGGCCTGTTTGGTTTATGTGTTGTGACATAGCTGTACTTTCTTTCCCTTTGGTGATGTCAACTATGTGTTCTCCGACTCTCGTTTCTAGTGTTCTCTTTGTCGTGCCGATGTAGATGAGTTCGCAGTTTTGATCATTTTTTCCTTTGCATTTGATTTCGTAGACAACATTGCTTTGTTGTTTTTTGTCAATTGGCACCTTAACGTTTGTAAATATTGCATTTAAAGTCTGATTGGGTTTATAAGCAAAACATATGTTTTTAGATTGTATTGTAGTCTTAATGTTTCTGTTGTCAGTGAGACCAGGGATGTATCGTACACTGTAAAAATGTTTATCCTCATTACTGGTAGGTTCGTGTTTTATTTTATTTTTAATCTGATTGATCACGCTTTCTATTAATGTTTTTGCAAGATTTTTTGGGAAACTGTTGTCTGTTAATATTTTTGAGATCTTCGGTATATTTTTGTGGTAAAATTGTTCGTCACTGATGTTCAACACTCTGTCTATAAAGTTTTTAGCTGTGTTTATTATCTGGTTTTTAGGTTGAGTGGCAAAAAAAATCATTATTCTCACCGTCGATGTCTCTTTTGCATACCAATCGAATATTATTTTGTCTCTTTCTCTATGTAATTTTGTATCAAGGTATGGAATTTCCTTGTTTTCTTCCATTTCAATTATGAATTGAATTTTTGGGTGATATTTATTAAGTATATTCAGGATCTCATCTTTGTCGTCTAGATTTACTACAGCACTATGTCAGCTATTGTTGGGGAGAGTGTATTGCCCATTGGCATACCGAATATCTGGTTAAATGTTTTATTTTTATAGACAAAGTAGTTATTTTCGGTAAGGCAAAATTTAAAAATTTCAAGAAATTTTGAACTTGGGATTCTTGTAAGGTCTTTAATAATATTCCACTTTCCCATAATATTTTTAATCGCGGTGTGTACTGGAATATTTGTGAAAAATGAAACCACATCGAAAGATACTAATACGTTACCTTTATCCAGATGTATTTCCCTTAGTTGTCTCTTTAATTGCGTTGAGTTTTTAATATTGTATTTGTCCGATATTATGTGTTTTAAAATTTGTCCTACGTATTTCGATAGTTGGTAACATGGAACCTTTATCGAGGAGACAATTGGTCTAAGGGGAATCCCAGTCTTGTGAATTTTTGGGAATCCTTAAATCCTTGGAGCATTTGCGCCGAGCATGTAGGCGTCGTTTTTGCCATAAATCTATGTATCCGCTTTTGTGTAAATCTGTGACGATATTATTGTTTGTCCTTTGCAATTTTGGTGTAGGTTCTATTCGCTATGTTCTGTACGTATTTCTGTCTTCTAGAAGTTTTTCCATTTTGCCATCGTACTCGCATTTGTACATTGCTACCTTCTTGTTTCCCTTGTCTGCCTGTATAATTATAATGTCATTGTGTCTTTTCAAAAATTTTTTCGTTTTTTCAAAAATGGTTAAGAAGTGTTCTTGATTTTCCTGTTGAATTCAGTGACTTTGTTTGCCAATTTTGTTCTTAAAACAACTTTTTCCTTATCCACATTATCCTCGATTGACTGAATACATTGTTCTTCATCTGAAATAACGTGCAGTGAGGAAAAATTGTTCCTATTTATCGGTATAGTAAATTTTTTCCCTAATGATAACATCCATTACATTCAAAATTATCTTTAAACTACTTACATCAATGGTCGTCTAAATATACAACCATTTATAGCAATAAGCAAAAGGAAACATAAAAAATTACCTAAGATGTGTGTCCTTGTCTACCTAAACGTATATTTGTTTGCAATTTGACCACACAACACTGAACCAAAAGTCGTAAGTGAAATCAAAATAAAATTTTTGTTAACTTTTGACAAAATTTATTGTGAAAACAAATTGATGTGAATTTTTGTAAAACCAACAAATTGCGTCGCTTTACGAAGCAATTGTCGTTTTGATAAATTTTTGTTATTACAATAACAAAATTCCTTTTATTAATTCCAGAAAAATTTATAAAAAGTAAAGTTAATTTGATCAAAATATGTTAATTTGATAAAGTTTTATAGCTGTAGAAAATCAGAAATACTGAAGAAAACCATTTATATAAATATAAAAAATTTCATTAATTATTAATTTAAATATTAAATAAATTAATGAGTTTTTTAAATGTAATGTTTCATTTGTTTTAAAAATTGGGGTTTGGGTACGTACTACGTTATAATTTTTAACTTTATTATTTTTTAGAATTTAATCAAGTTATCATTTATTAATATTCTAACTAAAGACGTATATTATTAAAAATTTAAATTTATGAAATGTAAAAGATATAGAAATATAAAATTAAAAATTAATAATATAATGATTTTTCCTTTAGATCTTTTATTTCAATATTCTAAACATTGTTATAGTTATTTTTTGTTTTCTGTGATATTTTTATTTATTTTTGTTTTTATGGTTAAGTTTTATTTTTTCATATTGACAGAAAATATTTTTGATTTCCCGCCTTAAAAAAAAAGAATTTGTTATATATAAGTTTTCAATTGTTAAAAAAAATGTTATCAAATTATAATAATTGTTCCCTAAAGAAGTCACCCAACGTGGAGACGAAATATTGGAAATAAATAATTACAATTTATAAATAAAATGTCTTAAGCTCGTTTAAAAAATCTTTAAATAAAAGAAGATCAACGAAAACTTAACATTTTAAGAAATCTGAGATCTCATCAGACCGGAAATGATTTACAACAATCTATATTATAATTTAAAACCAGATCAGAGAAGGAGTGAAAGTACACAGAAAAAATTATGTGCCAAAAATATCTAATTAATCGATTGTTTGAATATCAATGGCAATTTAAACAATTTTTTTAATTGATTCAATTAAAAAATTTATTGAATTTTCTAATATATCCATACAGTGTTGACAACATGTAAACAAAATTTTTAAAAATTTGACAAACTATTTTTTTTTATTTTATTTAGATTAAATAATCAAACAGAGGTTTAATTATATCAATATATTATTTAATTTGTAAATAAAAAGAAAAATAAATCGCAAATGATTAACTTTTAAAAGTTGAATAGTTTAGCGATTTCAAATACACCCAAAATCGTATTTATTTCACTAGAGTTTGCAACACTCTTTTTGTTGAGATATTCGTGTACGCACGAAAACTTAATTTAGTTTCGTGTTTTATCTGTGGTAATAAAAGTGCACGTGTGGATTTAAATAAACCTTAACAAAAAAGGACAATTAAACTATTATTTTTATAATAATTAATTTTTCAATAAGTATAAGTGTAATTAAACTATCTTTAAAGTTGTGTGTGATTTATTTAAGAAAGCAATTCAATTACAAGAAAAAGTTCAAGACAAGACAAGCAAAACAAAAATTTTGCCTTTACTTTGATTTGTTTTCTTATAATACATTTTTATATTAAAAAGCTTTAATTTTATTATAAATAAAATGTCAATTTAATTTACAAACCTACATTTCTTTTTTTATTTAATGGGGGGCATATAACAAAAATAAAAAAACACGAGTTTTCAATTAAAACTAAGATTGTTTTCTTCTCAAGTTTCAATTAAAGTTTTAATCAATTTAACTAAACTTTTTAATTGAGGTTGTAAAGAAAAACAATAACTTTTTTTAATTGATATTATTATTATTTTAATTGAAAGAGTTTTAATAAACTGTCTGCAATTTTTTTTAGTTAATACTATCATTTCATTTAATTGAAACCCGTTTTTAGTTTTTTCTGTGTAAAGGCAACAATAACATTATTTATCCGTTGCCGAAAATCAGGTATAAGTCCTAAATTCATTAAGAATTCTACAAAAAATAGTTCTAATCTTTTCGATATAAATGGACGTTGAACATCCGGATTGATTCAATCTCTACAGAACAAAATTCTAAATTTGGCGATAAAGCAAAAACACGAATCCTTGAAACAAGTTTTATGCGAATAGGAATGGATAACTACTAATTTCAATCATCATTTAACTGTAAATAATTTCAACAAATTTATTCAACTCCAGGATCAACTGGCAACAAATGTTGTGGATAGGGAACGATTAACAAATAGGGATAAATTTATGTTGGAAAAGGTCAATAGGGATTGAAAATTGTTAAAACATAATACGGATCTACGTATTTTAAATGCTGATAAGGGGAATACAAATGTGGCAATCAATAAATAATTGCTTTTATATTTTAAGAATGAATAATAATGTAGGTGATATTAACACATATGTATTATCAAATATGGATCCAACTACTATATTACGGATGACAAATAATTATTTAACTGATGCTCTTTTCAAATTGAAGATTATTACGTCTTTGGAAAGGAACAAATTTAGGACAAACATATCTAAAGCACTTAGATTGTTTTTTTTTTTTTTTTTTAATATATTGACCTATATTTTTGTTACTTTTTTAAGTTTAAAATTACATGTTATGAGATTTTACAATAGTATTACAACAATTGATAGTGATTTGGCAAAGCCTTACCTAAACAATAATATCACAGTTTAAGGATGAAAAATTAGGTATAAAAAAAAACCTTTAATATAGAATGAGAATAGAATTTATTTAACAATTAATAGAGATTTAATATAATAAACTGCACCTTAGTGTACTTTTTTGTTTATAAAAGTAAGAGGTATAGTTTTTAGAGTAAATTTCTTATGATATCATGGTTAGACTGTCTGCATCGCTCGTTGAATTACAGTGTCAGATCCCTCATCATGGTATTTATTGTTTTATGATCGTATTTATTATATTGTGGAGTATCTCTAATTAAGTTTGTGAATAATTTTCAGATTTCTATTTTGAATGATTTTTAGCTTTTTTATATGCGATTTCTGCTAAAGTTGATAGTCAAAGTTGGTCAGACCATATGCCAATATTGTTAACTCTTAGTATAACAGTGAGATATAGTCCAAATAATACAATGAACCTCTTGCCTAAGCTAAAATGGGACGAAAAAAATGTTGAATTATATAAAATTAAGCTCAATCAGCAAACAAATGTATTCAAACAACAAAATGAGTTTTTAGAATTGAATCAGTTAACAGAAATCATACAACTTTCAAACCCACATACACACAAACGAGCTAACTTTTTTAAATCAGAAAATCGTTGGTTCAATTTCAAATGTCATAATGCTCGAGAAAAGTCTTTTAAGACATTGAGAAAATTCAGACAAAATTCATCAACGGAAAACAAACAGCAATATTTACAGGCAAATCGTAATTTTAAAGATTTATGTGAAGAAAGCAGAGTAAACTACATTAAGAATATTGAAGTTCAAATTAATTCAGTTCGAAACAATAAGGACTGGTGGAATATCGTTAAGGAAATACGGCAAACAGATAAGCAGGAAAGTCCGGGAATATCTGCTCCTGTGTTTAAAACCTATTTCTGTTCGTTACTTAATCCCATACAAAGTTCAAATGATGTTAGTTATGCCCCTATGTTTTATTCTGACCCTGACCTAGACGAAGCTATTTCAGCAATAGAAATAAAATATGCTTTGGCAAAAGCTAAAGATAATAAGGCGCCGGGTGAAGATAGGATATCATATGAATTTTTTAAGAATGCAACTGATACTTTTATAGAAGAACTCACTAAATCTTACAACATATTATTTGAAACAGCTAAATTAGATGAAAAATTCATCACTAGCATTATTTTCCCGATATTCAAAAAAGGTGACAAAGGCTTGGTCAGTAATTATCGTGGAATCTCTTTTATGAATACTATTGCAAAAATTTTAATGGGAATCCTAAATAATAGATTGAATAAATGGTTGGAAAAACGTAACGTTATTACAGAATATCAAGCTGGATTTCGAGAAGGATATTCTACAGCAGACAACATTTACAATCTAGCAGCAATTGCAAACATAAAATTCAGTGAAAACCGCAAACTATATGCCTTTTTTGTCGATTTCACGGCTGCCTTTGATAAAATATCAAGAAAATCTCTCATTTACAAGCTTCACAATACCGGTATATCATCGAAAATGGTAAACATGATCGAAAGCATATATAGCAGAACTAATTTCACCGTATGGACTGGAGAAGATTTATCGGAAAAATTTGACACATCATCTGGGGTAAAGCAAGGATGTTTATTGTCACCAACTCTTTTCTCACTGTATCTGATTTTATAAGTGGAGGAGTGAATATTCAAGGTTTAAATGTGCGATTATTATTATATGCTGATGACATTGTTATATTAGCTGACGATATTTCAACAATGCAGAATATGATCAGAAAACTTGAAATTTACTGTAAAACTTGGAACCTTGAAGTTAATTTAAGCAAGTCGAAAATGATGATATTTCAAAAAGGTGGAAAGATATCTAATCGTGAAAAATTCTTTTTTAATGGTAACCCAATAAATATTACCTCAGAATATACATATTTAGGAGTAACACTTACCCCAAAAATGTCATTTAGCAAACATCTGGAGAAAAGAAATGTATCGGCAAAAAACAATATTAATGCTACATGTAATAACTTCCTAGGGAAAAAGAACATATCCCTTAAGGCAAAATTGAATCTTTTTCAGTCTGTGTGCAGAGCTATTCAGGCATATGGCGCTCAAATCTGGGGCTTTACACTTTTCGATGAAGTTGACAAACTGCAACGTTTTTTCTTAAAAAAGATTTTAAAGTTACCATCATTTACACCAACGTATGTATTAATGCTAGAAACAAATATAGAAAATAGCCACATATACACCTTAGACTTGCACCTGAGATATATTATCAAAACTTTATTTTCATACAAAAACCATCGCCTTCCAAATCAATTATCCAAAATTTTAATACAAAAACATTTATTTTGGTATAAAAATATTCAAAAATTATCTGAAGATTGTAACACAATTCAAATCACAGATTGTTCAACCAAAGAAGACTGGGAACTTTTAAGATCAGAAATGCTTACTACTATAAAAAATAACATAAAAGAAACGTTTCTTCAACAAGCCTCTGCTACAAACCGCTTTTATAAACAATTAAATTATGGAAACCCACAGTTTTACTTTGAATCAATCCCCAATATAAATATAGTCAGTTGGATATTTAAAGCCCGATGCGATCTTATTGAACTAAATGCAACTAGATTCCAGGAACAGAGATCCAAAATATGCTCATTATGTAACCTCAAAGAGGAAGAAAACCTAATACACTTTTTAGCCTACTGCCCTATCCTGCGTCACATTCGATTACATTGTTTTGGAAAACTATCATTAAATGAAAATGAAGTAATCAACATATTAAATGATGTACAATTAAATTGGAATGATTTATTTCGTTACATTGTAGATGCACTTGAGTATAGAAAGGAGTTAATCATTGAATTCAATTATTAGTAATTAAAAAAAAAGAAAAAACACAAAAGCTTTTATTTGTATATGAATTAAAATTTTAAATACTTTTAACCGAATGACAACAGTATGTCAAAGTCGTAAGTTCTTATTTTATTTACAGTTCTTTTTATTTCAAAGTTATTAAAAACTTAAAATATCAAATTTTATATTTATTATTATAATTTTGTAAACCTCTTATTTTGAAAAGAAAAATAAAGAACAATTAACTAAACTAACTATATGCGATTTCGCTGTTTTTGGGAACCATGCTTGACACCCATAAGTCATTATTGGCCTAATACACATTCTATACAATAGAAGTTTATTATTAGAATTAAGAACTGATTTTCTGTTTAGTAACGGAAATAGTGCTCTTCCACATTTGATTGCCTTTTCACTGACATATTGAACATGTTCTTTAAATGTTAGTTTTTTTTTTATCAAAAGCAACTCCCAAATATTTTATTGAGTTCTTAATTTCAATCGTATTACCTTCAATTTGTAGTGTAAGACTGGGTGTACGTTTAGGCGATTTGTTAAATGGGAAAATTATAGCCTGAGTTTTTCCTTGATTTATTTTAATTTTCCATTTTTTAAAATACTTTTCAGCACAGTTTAGAGAATCTCTCATTCTTTTTATGATGGCGTTGGAAAGTTTTCCATTACATATAAATGCACTGTCGTCTGCATAGAACGCAGCATTATTATCCTTTTTTATCACAATATCCGATGTGTATATAGAATAAAGAGTTGGTGATAAAATAGAGCCTTGAGGTAGCCCAGCAGGTATATTTCTAACCGATGAGAAGCTATTTTGTATACAAACCACAAAAGATCTATTTGTCAGAAAACTTTTTATAATTTTTTGAAGGTATAAAGGGAAATTTAGAATGTTGAGTTTGTAAATTAGGCCATTATGCCAAATGGAATCGAACGCTTTTTCAATATCTAAAAATACAACTCCCTTACTTTTTCTATTAGATTTGTTGATCTCAATAAATTGTATAACTCGTTTAATTTGATGGACAGTAGAAAATTGTTTTATAAAACCAAATTGCTGTCGATTAATAACATTATTTCTCTCTGTAGAGGACAGTAAGCGGTGTAAAATGACTTTCTCAAAAAGTTTATCTACAACGCTTAACATACTTATTGGTCTGTAGCCATTCAGCATGTTAGGATTTTTACCATTTTTTGGTATAGGAACAATTTTAGCCTTCTTGAAAATGTCAGGAAAATAACCGTTTTTAAGACAAAAGGTAAATATTTTAGAAAGGACGTCAAAAAATGATATAGGCATATTTTTCAAAATGACGCTTTGAATCATATCTAAGCCAGGCGCCTTATTGTTTTTAAAATTGCTTACTATTTCCATTAGTTCGTTAGATTCCGTTAAAACGTCTTTGTCGATAATAATTTCGTTATTGCTCTCAAGATTACCTATACACTTCTGAACTTTCTTATCCATTGTTGATTTATCATTTAATGTAATTTTGTGTGATTGTTCAAATACATCGGCTATACTGTTGGCTTTGTCTTCATTGGAATTAACTTCATGACCGGCAACTATCAGACGGGGAATTGCAGAATATTTACCCTTAATCTTTTTCGTTATTTGCCCGTTGGCAATTTGGTTATAAATTTTGACCAGTTCTCATTCCTATCCCGGTTTAAATGAAAATCTATCAAATTCTTTAATTGTCTTAAAATACCAATAATTGTCTGCCTTCTACTTGGATCAGAGCACCTTTGTAGTTTGCGTTGAAATTTCCGTCGTTGTCTGATTAAGTTTAAACTTAACTCGGAAATACTCAACTGCCAACCTTTTTTCTCTCCAACCGGAATATTTTTATTAGCATTGCTTAAATTTGAAATTGTTCTATCTAAATATGAGTCAATGTTAACTTTGGTCAGCTCTTCAAACATGAGGTTTTTTGTTAAAATCTCTCTGTCCACCAATCTCCCAATAAGGGACCAGTCAGCTAGATGATAGAGAGGTATTCTGGTAGAAATACTTTTAATATGTCCATAAATATAACACGTTACAGAAACATGGTCAGAAACGAGCTCGTTTGGATGAGTCTCTAGATTTGAAAATTGTAAACTAGAATTTGAAAGCATAATGTCAATTGTGGATGGTGGTGAGGGACGGGAGGTTGAATTAAAACGAGTATTATTCGCAGGGTGGTAGATGTAAAAATTGGATTGATTTTGATGATTAAAGAGAACATCACCTGCTGGGTTATTTGAGCTGCAATTCCAACTTTGATGGTGCGCATTAAAATCGCCGAATATAAAAAATCTGTTGATTTTTTGGTTATTGCATTTATATCATTTTTGAATTTATTTGAAAACTGTGGACAATATGCTGTTGTTATTGTTGTTGTTTGACCATTTAGCACAACAGAAATCGATAAGTTTTCGATATCATATGTTTTATCATAACGTAATAATTTATGCTCATGACAGTCACGAATAGCAATAAGAACTCCACCACCATGAGTCGGACGATCTCTCCTATACATTTTATAACCGCCAATCAAAAATAAATTGTTCTAATTGAGTAATAGCAGAATGAGTTGTTATGAAGCATATTGAAGTTAATGGGATTACAAGGCATGTCTTAACATATTTCCTAACACTCGCAGTTTGTCATATTTATTTTTGCACTTCTGTAGAGCATTGATAGCTTTAAAATAAATATCTAACAATCTATCGTTTGAGATGTCATCACCAGTATCATTTTGATTATACTCATATTGTTTTGACATGTCAGAGTACAACGTTTTTCGTTTAACAGCTCATTTTACATGATGCCTCGAAGTTGTTGGACCATGTTCTGTTGATGAAATTTGTGGAAACTCTTCTGGTGAAGGGTGATATTCAAAAGCCGGTTAGGAACTTCTGGGATAAGCAAAACTATTGGAAGAGACCCTTTTACGGATATTTATGTATTCCTGCCTACATGGACACTTTGGATCATCTGCCTTGCGGTTAACATTGTTAAGATTATTCTTAACGCAATTAAAGCACTTATATTCGACTGGACCTTCACTATGAGTTTTATATAAGTTACATACCGAGTAGTCATGAGCGCCTGCACAGGCAGGGCAAACTGCAGGACGATGCCAGTTGATGGCACCGTGCCCGAACATTGAGCATTTGCTACAGTGAGTTGGGCCTTTATTACCTTTCAGTGGGTTTCTCCATTTGACAGCGATTCACGTGTTGTTTCAGCTGATAACAATACAGAACTGACTTAGATTGTATTTATTATCTAAAATCCATAGGGAACAATTCCCCTTAAGACCAATATGTTAATTTGTTAATTCCCCATCTTATGAACTCTGTAAGTACGTATTTTTAAAAAAGTAACTGAAAACTCTAAATATAATGTAAAAGATTCTTTACATTGTAGGGAAAAAATTAAAAATTTAAACATACAAGATCATGAAAAATTAATTTCACTTTATTTTCAAATATACCAATATATATGGCTCTAGATAGTATTGAGGAGAAATGGAATATTATAAAGAAATACACGAAATATGTATTCTAAGATTCTATACAGTGGATAACAGATATTTTAAATATGATAATAAAATATATAGACAACAAAAAGGAATTCCAATGGGATCTCCAGCTTCTACAGTTGTAGCTGACATTGTAATGGACAAATTATTAGATTCTTGTATTGAGAAATTAGATATAAAATCTCAAAATATGTTGATGATTTATTCTGCCTTATTCCAGATCGTGCAGCGAATAATATTTTTTCAACATTTAATTCATTTCATGACAATATAAGATTTAAAATTGAAGAGGAATGTAATTCTAAAATTTCTTATAAAGATACATTAATGATAAGAAAGGATAATAATTTAGTAATAGATTGGTATTAAAAACACACAGCTTCTGGAAGAATTTTAACTATTATTCAAAACATCCCAAGAGGATTATAATCAATACTGTACGGAATTTAACTAAAAGAGTATTGAAGACTAATAATGCAGAATTTCACGGAATTAATAAAGAAAATATTCAGAATATTTTGAATGATAATAATTACCCAATTTAATTAAACTGTAAATTAATAAGACAATATAAAAACCTAAATAATTTAAATACAAGAGCGGTCATTGAACCTAAAATTTAAAAATCTCTAACTTATGTTCCTCTTATATCTGAAAGATTAGAAAAATCAGAAATTTATAATAATAGAAATATTTAGTTGCACATAGAACATATTACACATTAGGTATTCAGCAAAACGAAGGATAATATAAATAAATTGGAAATGTCCAATTTAATTTATAAGATACCATGTAGGGGTAATAATAATGAAAATTGTAATAAATTATTCGTAGGTACAACATAAAATAAACTAGAATCGCAGGACATTAATCTGATCATAAAAAACAACAAAACTACTTCTACAAACAAAACAGCATTATCATTACTCTGCAGTAACTCTAATCATTATCCTGATTTTGATAATACATCAATTTTGAACACAAACTCAGATATATGTTAGAAATGTTATAAATTATGTAAGTACCATTTACACAACGTATTAACTATGCTCAAAATTACAGACATTTAGTTAATAAGAACTAGGATAATTAATATGATGTTGAATAATATATGTATTTCAATATTATAGTTAAGATTTTAAATATTGTTATAGTTATGTTTGTTTTGTGATATTTTTATTTATTTTTGTTTTTTGGGTTATTTTTATTTTTTCACATTGACAGAAAATATTTTTGATTTCCCGCATTTTTTAAAAAAATTTGTTATATATAAGTTTTTAAATGTTAAAACTAAATTCTACCAATCAAATTATAATAATTGTTGCCTGAAGAAGTCACAGAATGTGGAGACCAAATATTGGAAATAAATAATTTATAAATAAACGATCTTAAGCTCGTTTAAAGGAAAAATCATTAAATAAAAGAAGATGAAAGAAAACTTAACATTTTTAATTAAAATTTTAAGCGCATTGTTAAATTGAATAAAGCGCAGGTCCCCATTAATCATACGGCTAATTGGGCTGCATTTGTGTTGTTTCGTTAATCCTTTTAATTTTAAAATGTGCGATTGGTTAGACCACAGCATCCGATCCTAGTGTTGGGGCTGCCAACAACCTCTAGGCAGGTGAAGTTTAAATCAAATGAGTTTCAGTCACGGTTATTGTGACCTAATTACCCGAGACGCATTGATATTATTGCCAGTCGGGCATCAATTGACCGCCTTCTCACTTTAGCTGCCGACAAACGGGTGTTTGAACGACATTTCCAGGGAATACGTGGTTTACTAGAAACCGGACGTAGTGAGCTGCTTAGATTTTTCAATAAAGGAATCGCTTCTTGCTATTCCCAAGTGAATAGCAGACAGAAAGCTTTCCGCACCTAGATGCACCTCTATGAAAGAACCTCATTCTAGAAGCTCCAATGGGAGTAATGTAATTATATTAATTATAAGTACATTAACTAAAATAATAAATAATTGGGCTGCAGCCCAGGGGCGCCAACGATCCGAGGGCTCCAAAAAACCAAGACGATACAATTTTGATTGCTTTTTTACCAACTTAAAAAAAAATAATATTTACTTTTTATTTAACTCAATTTTTTTAAAATAGTCAGTGGGTCAAACCAATAATAAGACGACGATATGTACTTATATATTTATGTTTTTCCCCGAATTATAATTGGCCGAATATACCCGAATATATGTAAATCGAGTTAATAATCAACGAGACTATTTTAAAAAAATTGCCATAATAGAGACCACTGTAAGGGCGCTTGCTTATACAAATTATTTTTCTACTCTTAGTTTTCATCGTTAAATTTATTTACATTTAATCTGTTATAATTTCTATTTGTTTATTTCAACGCCATCTGTACTGCAATATCAGTTGCATAGTTATCGTCTTTTTGACGTTTATCTTTAAATTTGTATATAGATATTGTTCTAGAAATTGGAATAAAAACGTTAAGGGTTCTGTTAGGTGTATATATACATAGAAAACCGAGCTTTCATTTTATGAAAACCGAGCAAATTGAATCATTATATCATCAGACCAACATTGGAGAAAGTTTTCATTTAAACAAGTGTTTAATTAAATTTTTAATTTTTATCAAAAAAAAGGTTTTTTTAAAACCTCTAAGTTTTGGTGCAAATTATTTTTGAAAAATTTTATTTCACCTTGGAGAATTTGTGAGTATTTTCTATTACTTTTGGTTTTATTTTACCTTCAAATGTTTAGTAAAATAAATTGAAAGTATTGTTTTCAACAAAAAACTTTTTCTTCTTTTTCTTCATTCTCACAGATTTGGTATATTTGTCTAACAATTCCCGCCAAAACTAAGTGCCCTTTGCTAATGTGTATTTTAGCCATTTTTTTATTTCTATTGCCATATATAGGAAGGTATGTTTTGACTGCTAAATTATAATTTTGAGCGAGATTGGCTTATAAAATATTGTTTTACACCTTTTAGATCGTGTCGCTATTCGAAATTATTAAAAAGCGGCTTAAACTCTTTTGGTATAAATTTTGGGTAATTTATCCCCTAGGTGCCATGTCTAATGGTTAATTAAAAATCAATTATTTATTATCTTTATAAAATTCTTATAAAACTCTCGTTTTATATAGATTTGACACCTTATCCACAGTATAAACAAATTTACCAATTACACAAACAAAAAGCCTAGCTTGCCTATCAAGGAAGAAGAAGAAGACGTTTTTTTTATTGACATTCTCTCTCGTTGACTTAATAACTCATCAATTTTACATCATCTTCAATTGCTAAATTCTAATTTGTTCAGTCTTCTCGTGTCGTCATCAAAAATTAGTGCTTTAAAATTCCGTCGGCTAATAAAAATCAATTCATTTAATTAATCAGAATTTATGCCAATAATGGGTTAAAAGTGTGTTAAGGTAATAGAAAACCTTAGTAAAATCATTGTGTGTGAAATTTTTTTACTGAAAATCGAATTTAAATTTGCCAAAAATAATTTGCAAAAAAAAGGTAGAATAATGTGTTAAAAAAAAATAGCGACAAAGTTCCTATAAATTTAAAGTAAAAGACGTAGAAAAACATAAAAGAAACAGTAAATTGAAGGGAATTGTGCTAAGCCCTAGAAAAACTAAAAAAAAAACAAATTTGGCTAATTTACTAAAATGAAAGCGTAAATTTTAGAAAAGAAAAGTTTTTAAAAAAAATTATTACATAAAAATAAAATCATGCAAACTAGTGACAAAGATAAATTAGAAAAAAAATCTAGGAACAAAGTGAAAAGAACATGATCTAAAAGTTATAAAATTTGTTATAAAACGCACACAAAAATCTAAATTTCCCATAAAAACAAAATTATTTTACTTAAAATCTAAATTTTCTATATATAAAAAAAACTATTCTAATTAAAATCTAATTTGGACATTTAAAAATAGTTTAAAATGTGTTAGTGATGATCGTTCCATTTTTATTATTAAATATTTGAAAGTGTTTTGAATTCCATTAGTACTGTCGATCAGTGTAATGTTTAATTCTTTTTAGTTGCTAGAAATATTTCCGATTTGCCATTACACTGATTTTTGCTTTTTTTTGCTAAAAATTTGATTCTTTTTAACAACAGCTAAACTAATAAGCATGCAACTTAACATTTCTTGCTGTAAACCTGCATTTAAATACTCAGAATTTTTTTTTCTTTTACTGTAAATTCTGTTAACTAACCGTGTTCAAAATTTAACATTTTAATTTTTTTTTGTTAACAGTCTATGTTTGTTAGTTTAGTTTTTGTTAAAAATTATGCAAATTTAAAGAAAATAAAATTGTTAAATGAATAATAACAAAGAAATGAATTTATACAAAAAAAAATATTAATTTATAATTATTTAACATATAAAACAAAATATTAGTGGTTCAAAGTTAAAATTAAAAATGAAATTCAGCATTCGCTCAGTTAAATGATCTCTGAAGTTAAGAGAAAGTGTATAAGAGAAATTTAACCCTTTCTTAATTCCCTAACAACAGCAACAACGTGAACCTGCATCGAAAGCTTTCGACGAGGGAGCAACGATTGTCTCATTAAAGTAAGTTGAATTTTTTTTCCTATTTCTCTTTTATTTAATTTCCAATTCTAGTTCTAGTTCTTATTCTTATTTTTGTTTACATTTTAAATTTTGTTGAAATTTACTTTTGAAACTTAAATGATCTAAGAAAAAATACTTTTTCTTTTGGTACATTACAGTGACCATATTTAACGTAAATGTTACAAATTAAATTTTAACTGATTTTAATATAATATTCTTATCAGTTTAAAAATTTCAGATGTATACTAATAAAATTTCAAAGTTTTATTAAATTGCATTACGCAATTCTTAAATAAATATCAAAACTTGAAATCTTTTCTTAGAATGAGAAAATTTTTAATATATTTTTTTTTTCAATTAATGTTGTTTTTTCCCGCGAGCTTTGAAACACAAATAGATGCCTAGTTTGTTTTTATTTTAATTATTAATTAATTTGAATTTTGGTTAGCTAGACTTAATATATTTTTTATGGTTTATTTAATTTTCTTTTTGATTAATTTCGGTTTAAGTTTAAATGATAATTTTTAGGCTAAATTTACAAAATATTTTCAATATTTTTACCGTTTTTATTAACTTTAAATCTAAATTGAAATGAATTTTAAATTTGTGAATAAATCAATATGATTTCGTGTTAATCTAAATTCTTTCTGTTTGATTTCTTAACAAGGTTTAGGGGTGCTGTAGAATCGTTTTTGGGATCATAAAATTTATTAATTTAGTTGTTGGAATTAATGGAATATGATCACGGCAGGATGGGCTTTATACATTACCTCTAACACCTCGGTAATGCAGTTTTCAAAAGGCTTGTTTTCTATCTACTCTTAAATTCCGGTGTCATTCCTTTTAGTTCATTTTAGTTTTCTTTTCCGTTTCACTCTCCAATTTAATCTATGTTTCCTTGTGCTATAATTTCTGGAGTATAAATTGTAGTAGGCACGCGAATCAAATTATTTTATAACGTGGCATTGTGGTCTTGACGCAGAGAAGCCATAATGAACCCCTCAATTTCGACTTCGAGCTTCATGTCTGCTCAAAATAACATCTACCATTTCAAAATCATTAGTTGTGTGCTACAGATTTGATGAGTTTTGCGTTGAAAACTTTTTCTGAAAAGAGATAAAAATAGCGCTGAAGTTAATCAGATTTAAATTTATAATTTTTACCTTCAACACGTTGCACAACATTTCTAAGAAACCTCTTTTATTAAAATATGCAAACCAGGTAGCAGGAACAAAATAGTTTGTGCTTTGAAAAAATGCGTACAGTGCTTTGAAAAAGAGCGTACAGTTTGTACAAAAGCTTTTTTAATCGCATATAACATCTCGACTTGACCACACAAACGAAACTAAAATTTTCTTCCATTGCTTCAAAACTGGTTTCTATTTTGTGTTTGAGGGAGAAGAACATTAAAGCATACATAGAAAACAAACACTATAATATTAAATATTTCGAACATTTTGTCGCTAGACTCGAAACTTTGACTAAAAATCGGATATAGGTAGAGTTTACTGATTTGGCAGAACTTTTCAGAGTTTTCCTTTTACCTTTATGGCCTTGATCAAAGGTTTGTTAGAAAAATCTTTACTCATATAAATTTAAAACCGTAATTTGCGTTGTTGTAGTAAAACCCCCCAATAAAAAAGTTGTTGTATAACCCCGCAACAAAACAAGCAAGCAATTGTCAAAATGATTTTATCTCCATAAATTTCACGGGAAGGCACTTAATTTCAATGCTATTGTAATGTCGTTGACATGCAATCGGCTTTCGCAATAATTTCTGACATCAAATGTTACTTTTTGTTTTGATTTTAATATGGCATCCAAAACTATATAAATATAGTTTTATATAATTTTAAAACTATATAAAACGGAGAAAAATTTTATTATTTGTAGACGAAAATAAATTTTTGTTTTAAATTACATTGTTTTTGAAAAAAATTTACATTTCTTAACAATTACATAAAAACATATATGGTTCCTCATATGAACATAAATGATTCATTTATGAACACATATGAACATATTATTATTATGAACATATATGTATGAACCATGTGTGCTCATGTATGTATTCATATATGTCAATTTTTAACAAAGTGGATTATTATAAGTGTAGCGATTTTGTCAGGTAAAACTTTCCCCTTATAACCCCTCCCCGAAGGAAATTACAATAATTCCGTCTTGGCTGTCGTCGGAGGTAGAACCTCTATGCCAAATTTAAAGTTCTTAGCTCCAACGATGCTAAGTTACGTTATTCTTTAAGTTTTGAATAAAGGATTTTTAATAAATTCTATGCAATATTAACCCAAAAAATGTAATCTGTTCTTAAGGTCATGGGTTAAAAAGGTTTACAACTCGGAGAGGCGATTGAAGTTTTTTTACTACAGATTCGGGTTGATGAGAGCAAAGAACTTTACTGTACAAAAAAGTAGTTATTTGTAGAGTAGTCTAACACGTATAAATCTAACATCATCGACATCCAAAATTTAGCACAATCGTCAGGCACCCCAATTGTTGTAGCTTTAAAAACTCTTTAGTACAATACTGAAGAATCGGAATTCACATCACTGACACACATAAATACCCTGAGTAAATTATTTAAGAGAATAGTGTAAAATTCATAACAATCTACAA
>JAEKOY010000571.1:0-25000 GCA_021234595.1 Delia radicum | reverse complement strand
ATCAATTTGCAGCTACGTGCCAAAAAAAAATAAATGTGTGAACCTACTTTCGACCGTTCATTATACGAAACATTGTGAAGGGGAAGCAATGAAACCCGAAGCAATTTTATTTTACAATGAAAATAAAGCTGGCGTAGATTGTATGGACCAAATGGTTACACATTTTACTACAAAACGGTCAACAAGACGATGGACTTTAGCGTTTTTCTGCAACATGTTAGACACCATGGCACTGGCTGCATTTTGTATTTGCAAGGAAGTTGATGGTCTCAATCAAAATAATGCTAGAAGAAAATTTCTCACTACGTTAGCTGATTCATTGGTTCTTCCAAATATTGAAAACCGAATGAACAACATTCACATCATGAAACAGTTCAACACTTGTTTGGCCATGGAATCGTATTTTGGAAGACCACTAAATGTAAGTTTGATTGATATAACATTTGCCTTTCATTACATCTCATTTTCCTCGTTTTTCTTTTTCATTTCAGTTTTCAGTAGTAGTTCCTAGCCCAAGTGGTGCTGATACTCTACAAAAGAGAAAAAGTTGTCGGCTGTGTACATTGGGAGATGACAAAATTCGCCGACTAACTCGTTTTTTCTGTTCCAAGTGCTCGAATCCGGTATGCCTACAGCATTCGAAATCAGAGTATACATGTTTTAGTTGCTTACCTGAAGCTGTGTAAGACTTTTTTACAACTATTTTTGAAATTAAACACAAAAATAAAATTTTTCTGTTTTTATTTCTCATTAAAATTTTTTTTGCTCGGGTAGAATTAATTTAGAATTATTTAAACTTACTTTATAACTACTAAATTTAATTGAAATAAACTTTATAACAACTATTTTTTTGAAATTAAACACAAAAACAAAATTTTTCTTGTTTTATTTCTCATTAAAATTTTTTTGCTCGGGTAGGTGGTTTAGCATGTACTAAGAACAAAACAAAAAATTGAAAATATATATCTGCCTGGCATGATAACAATATATCAATGTAATATTACCACTAAAATTGCATATTTTTCATATAAATGTACTGAAATACATAGTGTATCTGGCCAGATACATGCGCTACGTACGTGACTATCGGAACATGTGCGTCACGGAGGGTTAACTATTGTTGTGAGATTTAGTAGATTTGTGGTTGTAGAGCATCCTTTACGGAAACCATATTGAGAAGGTGATAATATCGATGATATTGTATAACAAAAATGATCAGTTAAACATTTTTCAAACAGTTTGGGTATTGAACTAAGTTTGGCAATACCTCTATAATTAGTTACAAGAGACTTATCTCCTGATTTAAATTAAGGAATAATATGAGAATCTTTCCAGTATTTCGGAAAATAACCGTATTTAATAGATAAATTAAACATGATCGATAAAGGAATAGAGATAACTTCAGCACAATTAGTAAGTATGCAGCTTGGTACCCCATCAGGTCCATGATGAAATTTAAGGCCCCGTATACATTTTTTAATGTGAGACGTGGTTATAGATGCAATTGATATTGACTGTTGTTCAATTATTGGAATATGATAATCGTTGGAATTATTATATTGAGCATCAGAATACGTAGTGGAAAAAAAAATCCGCAAACATCTTACTTATGACAACATCATAGAAGATTCATTAGTTAAATATTTTACAACAGAAGGATAACCACCGGATTTTCTTTTAGAATTCACGACAAAGCTCTTTATTGTTGTTCAAGAAATTCCATTACATCTTCCAAGGTTTGGATTTCCTTATTCTTTTTTACATTCTGCTCGTAGAAGCGAAAACAATTTTTATCAAATTTTCTGATGATAATTCTGGCGATGAACGGTTCCGCATCAGTTACATCAATGCCCATTGCTTTAATTGCCTGGATGCAAATATTTCATGTGTCTAGCAATTGTATTCTATCAACTTGAGTTTCAAATAGTCGAGGGTTTTCGTATCTTTTTTTAAGTACTTCAAACGCTGGCGCATAATTTGCGTCTGTTGTTTTAAACTGTTGAATTACATTTGCAGCTTCACCTTTTAATGCTGCCTTCAAGTAATATAACTTATCCAAATCACTTAGTTGGGTGGAATTGTGAACCAAACTTTTAAAAAGGTCGTGAAATTGTGACCATTCTGTTATATCTTCTCCATCAAATACAAGAATTTTAGTGTCAGCTAGCTTCGGCATCCTTCTTTCGGGCGCTTCAACACTTGCTGGCTTTTTTATTTCTAATAATGTGGAAAGCATTTCATACATTTGAATCTCTCTTTTATTTATTTCTGCTTTTATTTTTCTCCAATGTTGCCCCCTTCTATCGATTTGCCCATATAAACTCTTAAGTTCCTCGAACTTGTTTTTGAGCCTGTTTTCATTAATAGCAATTTGTTCACTATTTAATGCAATTAAGGTCATAGTAAATTTCATTATATCTTTTTCGAGTTCTGACACTTCGTCAAAGAATTCTTCCTCAAGTTCTTCCTGGGCGTTTGGCAATGGTACATCCTCCGCATCCTTACTGCGCAGAGCTATATTTTTGGCTAATGTTGGCTTTTGTTGCCCATCGTCCTTTCCGATCAGAGCCACTTTAAGCTTCGATTCCTCTTGCAGCTTAACTCCTACATTTCATCAAATATTTCCATGATGTAATCGTAATACTTCTGTTTAAAGTAATCTTCTGTGCCTTCTGTCCCATTTTGAAGGTCTGCATCATTTTTAACGAATTCACCTTTGCTCTCACGAACTGATTCCATATGTGCCTTAAGAATTGACAGCCGGAACGTTTCTTGAGACATAGCTTCTCGTATTTGGGCAACAGTATCGCCGATTTTCTTCTGGCGTTCAAACAATTTAACAATAATTTTTGGAGGCATTTTTAACACTTTTAATAATTAATTTTTATATTTTTCACAATCACTGTTTCAGCCGTGACTACGCTTCCTCCACTGTTTTAGCCGCGAATACGCTTTTTTCTCTTAATTAGTAGATAAGAGCTGCTTTTTAATTTAATCTTCGCTTCCATATTCGAAGGACCAAATGTTTAGTTTTCTGCTAACAGAAAATAAAACCACTTTGACATGTTTGTAAGACACTAAACTTTTATTCAAAATACAATTCCTTAAATACTAAATATCAATTTCTTAAAACTAAACTAGACCACCTTTTGCCTTGTAGGGGATGAAATCTTATTTTATGTGTTTATGATAAGCGATGCAACCATAAAACCTTTTTTTATGGTAGCATGTAATATGCATTATCAGTACTCAAACATGTATGTACCACATGCTAAGACCTAAACAAACAAATATTTAATGATCTAACCGCGATAATTTAATGTCCCTAATTCCTAGAAGGCAATTAAGCATAAGTGCATTTATATTGTTTATTAGGGAAATACAAATTATCTTTAAAATTCTTCTTAAATATATAATGGTAAAAATTAAATGTAAAAATATGTTGAAGGGATTTGAACAGTTCTTTTTTAGAAAAACTAAATTCTTTTTATAATTTATTTGAAAGGAGAAAATTCTCCGTTCACTGGCTTCTCCGTGGGAATATCCAAAAATCGATTCTTAATGAAGGTCAACGTCGGAGTAGGAATGTACGTACCAAATTGCAAGTTCCTAGGTCCAGAGAACTTGGTGGGCGATGGTGAATGACTCAGTCACGCCACTCTTTTATAGTTATAGATTCAGAATTAGTTTTTTGTTCTTTCTATTGAAGTGTAATGAAGATTGCTTTTATTTTAAAAACGTTATATGTAAAAAACTTTAAAGATTTTTTTTTATTTTATTAATTAATAGTCATATAATTACAAATTATATTGTAGCGAAAACAGACCAGTGCCTGTGGTGGGAATCGAACCCACGACCCCCGCACATATAAGCCAGCTACCAACTAGCCTACCGGGCGCTCTAATTTTGTGGAAAAGCTGTATCTTAGATCAGAAAATAAAATTCGCCATTGAAATCATCGTTTGTACTTCTTTAAAAACGTTCATCAATTGAACAACCATGATGTGCAGGAGCTGTGGTTTCAACAAGACGGCGCAAAATGTCACACAGCACGTGCCACAATTGATTTATTGAAGGAACTGTTGGTAACCGCTATAGTTTGAAGCTTTGGACCCGTGAATTGGCCTCCAAGATCGTGCGATTTAATGCCTCTCGTCATCGAAAATTAGACCTCCACGTTGGACTACGTCCGTGCCAGCCGTGGCGGTCATATGCCAGAAGTCATATTTAAATTATAATGCCAGAATATCATCTTTCGAATAAAGTAAAGTTCATGTAAATTTAAAAAATGTATCATTTAAAAGTTCTATACATACCTCTATAAAAAAAACACCCTTTATTTCATTCTGCTTACAATTTTCAATCTTGTTGTCGTCCACACTACAAATAATGTGCTTATCAGTACAATTTTTTAGCAACATAAATTAGTAAAACATTAGTCAAATATTATTTCAAAACAGTTTTTTTTTTTTTTTTTATTTTACTTATTTATTTTATTCGGATATCACATACAACAAGATAAAATCTTTTTAATTACAGTATGTGATCTTATAGCGATACAATCAATTTGTGATAGTAGTTACAATACTTTTAAGAAACAAATAATTACAAAATAATTTAAACTATATATGTAAGTAAAAAGAATAAAAGTAAAAACTAATATATAATTAGCGAGTATAAATAATCCAAAATTAAACAGAAATTAAGAAAGTTGAAAATTTGAGATCAAATTTGAGACCAAATCATTTTTAAATTGTAAAGCGTTGTCTGTTATTTGTAAATTGTTGGGTAATGAGTTCCACAGACATATGGTATTTATAAAAAATTGCCAACTGGAGATTAAAGTTCGATATCGTATAAGATTATTTCCTCTATTAGATAGTGCAAATTGAAGGTGTCCAAATAAATAAGTTACTTTGTGAAGTAGAGTTAATGATCTTATCATAAGTAGGTTCACGAGGTCAACTCCGTACAAAGACTTAGAATAATCAGAACGGTACGGTATACATAACGTAATATTGCATTATACGCTACTAATAATCTCCCCTTAAGTGCTGAATAAGCTAAAAGTGCTGAATAAGTTAAAATTTTAGCTGAAAACATAATTTTAGCAAAAAATTTGCTTAAAAAAAATATACTTGAACTACAAGACGTTTTACTAACTTTTCTACTAATTTATTTTTTTGAGTGTAGTTAATTACGAGGGCGTTCCCAAAATTATCCGACCTAACAAAGAAAACACAACAAATTTGGAAAAAATTTTCTTTATTTCTCAATAGCTTCGATACCCTGTTTATGGTTAGAACTGTCTAGCTCCTTAAAATATCCATCAACCGCAGACTCCATCTCTTCATTGTTTTTAAGTATTTTACCACCGAGCCATTTTTTCAAGTTTAGAAATATAAACTTATCCGAGGAAGCTAAATCTGGCGAATAAAGTGTGTGGTTAACAAATCGAAATTTAATTCATTGATTTTGGCCATCGCAATAGTGGATGTGTGAACTGTTTGTTTTTGTTCTATTGTAAGCAAACTCGCAACCCATCTTGTACACAGCTTCCTCATCTCCAAATTTTTCGTCGATATGTTATACTTTTACTTTCTGAAATGAATATCATTTCAGTCAGCTCACGCACCTTCATCCGAAGATCATCCAATACCATTTTGTGCATTTTCTTAACCGTTTCTGGAGTTGACACCTCAATTGGTCGATCACTATGGTGTTCGTCTTGGCAGCTCGTACGGCCTCGTTTAAACTCTGCACCCCCAATATTATAGTCGGTAATGAACTAACAGACTCCCACACAGCAGAAGCCAGCTCGTCTTTAATATTGGTTGGACTGCGACCTTTCAAATGAAAGTATTGAATTCAATAACGGTGACCAATTGTTTCCATGTTTACAAGTTTACTGAGAGCGCTTATTTTTGATGGTTCCTTTAAACTTAAAACATATGTCTTTTACCAAAGACAGTTTTTTCAAACTACTGACGCCATCTATACGTCATGTGTTTAATTTTTAAATTTCTCAGAAAATTGTTTGCTGAAATTGTGTTTTCAGCAAAAAATTTAGTTTTCAGCAAAGTTTAGTTTAGATTTTTTTAAATGTTTTCCATACAAAAGGACGCCAACAATGTATATTGATATAAAGTGTTGATCTAATAAATTAAATTATTGTATTAATTCCGGCTTGTCAAAGAAATTTATTATTAATTAAATTAAAGACAAAATAAAATATTTGAGTTTAATAAAAACAAAATGTGTATTTGTAAACTAAATTTTTATAGTGGTAATTTATGGAATGTGGGAAAACTGCAAACAAATATGCCATTAGGTATACAGACTAAAGCGAAAGAGAAGAACACATATCTTAGTTAATTTTTTATATTTCCTTTCCCTATTTGCAAATAAGAGAGTTGTTTGCGTATATGCATTTTTTTTTGTTATTTTTTGTTTTGGTTTTAGAATTATTTATCTACGACATTTAGCGTCAGTTCAGATTTTCATAATTTAAACAACCATGGATGTAAGTAGTTGAAATATATTTTTGTCTATGTTATATATAATTATTTCTATATATTTCAGATATTAATATAATTCGTGTTGTCAATGTATGAACATTTCTATATTGTTTAATGAATCACAAGTTTCTTTTAGGATTTTCATCAAATAAATTAACTAAAGTATAATTTATCTACAAATTTTTTCAGTTTTTTTCAGCCTACTAATATTCAGCAAAAATTTAAGTAATGTTTATTCAACTAAATGTTAGAACAACTCTTGCTGAATTTACTCTTTGTTTTGCTAAAAATCAGCTGAGTGTACCTATCGTTCGAATACGTGACTAAATTCGCAAATTTTTTAAATTCGGTACAGCCATCAGGCTTTATTGTATAGGGCCAAACCCTGCACTTTAACGATATAAGTATTAAATATGTTACTACTTTTTACTACAACTAATAATACACGAATAAGATAATTAGAATATAAGACAATGGATTAATAAAAAGAGTTTAGTTGTAAATCAAGCTTAAATAAGTGCAGTTATAATACATGAGAGCTTACATGGCGATCCTGCCAAAACGTGATTTCAGTTCAAAGAAGAACAGAATTAAAAATTCTTAATCACTACAACAAAAAAAAACTAATTACAGTCTTCGACTAACTCTTGCAACGTGCGGTTGTCTTTGCGATCTCTTTGAGTGTCAGTTATTATTTTTTTTTTTCAATACCATAAACTTTTTGTGATACAGTGAACAAAAAAAATTTCTTCCTAACAGAGTTTTTCTTTAAAATCGGTACCTGTTAGTGGTCATGGCAGGTTCGCCCAATTTGGGGGACAACCGCTTTTCGTTATTAGCGGATGCCCCCCGTGCTAAAAAGAAACGCACAAACGAAAATGTTGCCAGGTGTTTGCAACATTAAATGCGAATATCATTCGAAATTAAACCAATCAAAAGGCACTATTTATGCTCCACATTTAAATAACATTCCTGAAGCTGAAATTGTCAACGAACTTAGCTCACAAGGTGTAGTCGAGATCTACAAATACCAAAAGAAAAATTCTGATGACAAACTAGCCCCATGTGGCGTTGATTTATTGACTTTTGACCGATACTCTGCCCCAGAAAAATTAGATATCTCATGGCATAAAGTTAAAGTAAGACCATACTATCCGAATCCAATGCGCTGCAAATCTTGCCAACTTCTCGGTCACACTAAAAAATGGTGTAAAAATTCCCCTTTGTGTGAAAATTGCGCTCTGCCTCCTCATTCACCATCTCAGTGTACGCGCACTTTTTGCGTTAACTGTTCCGAAGATCACCCATCTGTATCAAAAGAATGTAAAGTTTTTAAGCAACAAAAAGACATTCTTAAAATAAAAACAAAAGAAAAGTGCTCTTTGAAAGTTGCCAAGGAGAAATACCAAGCACAAATTTCAACTCAACCATTAGTTCAATCATACTCTGACGCCACTAACCAAAATAATGTTACCGTTGAAAACAACAACCAGAAAACAAATAACGCCGAAAAACATAATAATGAAAATATTTCTACAGCCAGTTCTTTACCTACTAAAGAATTAACAAAAACCACTAATAACAATCCTATTGTTACACATTATGACTGCAGCTACACGACTACAGCCTGTTAAAAATAAAATACACACGTTTATATGAAAACGATTATTTTGGCACCAACACAGCTACACGGCTACCCGACTACTTTTGCCGCTGTAGTCAACTTAGGATAATTTCTATTTTTGTTGGCTACAAAACAAAAATAGTGTTGACAATAAAACAAAATATGTAACAAATTAGTGCTTTAAAATATTTTATATTGTTAAACTCAAAAAACGTAGCAACATTAAATGCTATAATTGCATTAATATTCAAGAGGGGTTAGATACATTTATTTTTACGTTATAATAATGTATTATAAATAAGTAATTGTATTTTTAAGTCAACTTTATATACGTGTCTACAACCATGCATGTTGTTCTATTTTAATAAAAAGATGTAATTGGCACTACTGAAAAAAAAAATTCATTTGTATAAAACACAGCTGTTTACTATGTATAAAACACGTCTGTTTACTATGTTGCTGTCGTTGCAGTGAACGGCATTTGTAGTCGTGTAGCTCTGTAGCCTGCTGTGGTCTATGTGTTTATAGCATAATGCGACTACACAACAATCAAAATTACAAAAATCAACAACAACAACACAAAATAACAATAATTTTAAATCAACAAACACAGTACGTAGACTTAAAATTAATTTAGCTAAAGACTATTTAGCTAATAGCTCAACTTCAAAAAAAAAACAAAAGATTCTAAAGAAACACTAAATTTAACACAAAATAAACAGCTCGCTTTACCAAAGTCAGCAACAACATCTTACAACAACTCACTCGATGAACAAGACGAAATAATGTTTGAATACTAAGAATAATTGATTCATTAATTTCTCAATATGGATTTAAAAATTTTACAGTGGAACATTAACGGTCTTATAAATAATTACCACAAACTTCAACTTATTATAAAAGACCTCAACCCAGATATTATTTCAATTCAAGAGACTCACTTAGCTTATAATCACACCAATATTATTTATCCGAATCAATACAACGGTTTTTCCATAACTTAGCTGCAAACTCTACAGCTAAACAAGGAATTGGGATTCTTGTTAAGAAAACAATACCTCACAAATTAATATACACTAACCACGAAATAGCTTCCATTGCTATTCAAATAGACATCGGTATGAAAATTATTGTAGTATGTACATACATTCCACCTCACCAAAACTTCTCAGAACGTAAGTTAAAATCTATAATAAATAGCTTTAACACACCATTTATTATGACTGGAGATTTCAATTCTTGGAGTACTTTTTGGGGCTCGACTGAGACCAATCCACGCGGCGAAATAATTGAAAATTTTATTATAAATGAAGACCTAATCGTTTTAAACACCGGCTCTCCAACACATTTTAGTACCCACAACTCGTTTACAAACGTTGACATTACTCTGACCTCTCCTCCTCTTGCTACGCTCTGTTCATGGGAAACCCTCTCCGATCTTCACGGAAGTGACCATTATCCAATTTTAATAAAAATCGAAAAACGTCCCACATAGTAAACCTAAATTTCAACCAAAATATAAGATCGAATCAGCAGACTGGGTTTTGTATCAAAATAAATGTGTCGAATACATTTCTAAATCCAAAACTACATCTAATATTAACCAACAAGCAGCTTCTTTAGTAAAATGTTTAAGATAAGCGGCAAACGTTAGTTTACCAGAAACTAAACGTAAATCTTACAAACCTCGTGTTGTTTGGTGGAACGCAAACTTAGAACATTTACGTAATTTAAAACAAAATCTTTGCCACAATTTCAAACGTGTAAGAACTGACGAAAACCTAATCCTTTATAAAAAGCAAAACGCTATTTTTAGAAGAGCAATTAAGGAAAGTAAAGCTATTTGTTTGCAAACATTTACACATCTCCCCAGCGTATCTGGAATGGCATAAAACTTATCACAGGTGGAAAAAGCTTAAACAGAATAAACAACCTACAATCGGGATCAGTGATACTCTCGTCATCTATTGATATTGCCAACTGCTTTGCAAAATACTGGTCTGAGGAATCAGATGACAATAACTTCAGTGCAGTTTTTCAACATAACAAAGTAACGTCATCTACGCAAACTTATAACCCGAAAACGTGCAACAAATATTCTCAAAAAATCGAAAGTCCAATCAACATCACAGAATTAGCGAGTCCTTCAAAATCGGCCGGTATCAACGAAAGAAACTAAAATTATTGAATATGTGAATTTATTAATTAAAACTTATAATTCAATATTGGAATATACAAAAATATTGGAATATACAAAAAAGGATAAGAGTTCCAGAGAACATAGAATTGTTTGATTTTGTGGACAGGAATGTTCTAACGGATAGTGAAGGAGATTCGGAATATAGTGAGTCGGAAGTTGAATCGGACATCGAAAGGAAACATAGATTAGATATTGAATGCAGAATGGCGACAATTGAACAGAAGAAAGCATTCTTAGGTATGTGCGCATCCATCATTAGGGACAACTAAGATGGGATTCCATTGGCTCTCTTTTTTGGATAAAATTAGTTTAATTGAGAGTCTTACAGAGGCAAATTTTGCAACTACTCTTTTGAGATTTATTAAATCCAAACTTGAGGGAAAAGCTAGGGAAGCATTACCGGATGAAATTAACACGGTGAGCGATATTAAAGTATCTCTAAAAAGTAGGATTAAACCAGATAACTCGAAAGTTATTGCTGGTAGAATAGCAGCTTTAAACGTTAAAAATAACAATTATGTAGATTTTTTTAAACAGGCAGAAGAGCTCGCGGATGCATTAGAGCGTTCATTTGTGATTGAAGGGATAACAAAAAAGAAGGCTCATGAGATGGCGATCGAACAGACTGTAAGCATGTGTCGGTTGAATGCAAAGTCTGATTTGGTAAAGTTTATCCTTGCGTCATCTGTTTTTTCTGATCCTAAGGAGGTGGTCGCGAAGGTCCTTACTTTTCGAACAAATAACCGAAATTTCAGATACAATTAAAATCAACCAAATAATCCCAACCGATCACGAAACAATACCAGTTATTGTGGTAGTAATCGTGGATATTTTCGTGACGGAAATTTTCATTCCGCAAACAGTCGCAACAGAAGCTTCAATAATTTTCAGAATAATTACCGTTTCAATAGTCGGGGTAACTTTTCTCGAGGTTTTAGCGGCCATAGTGCTTCTGTTAAGCCTTTAAACGTGGAGGCCCCTCAACAAACACTGTTGTTGGGGGAGGAAACTTTAAATTAGACAATACGGGAACATTTAATTCAGTTTATAGTCTAAATCATAGCTATGCAGATTTTATTCAACTTAATTAATTAGTCATTAGTCAAAATTTCATGTTTAACCCCACATATAAATGAAAATGAGAGGATTAATATAACTGGTATAACAACATTTGCCTTATCGACTTTAGGAACAATTTATACACGGTTAGCTATTTCCAATTATTCGATTCCACAAATATTTCATGTGGTTGGTGATGATTTCAACATTCCTTCGAATGGCATACTAGGAAAAGATTTTTTAAAGAACAACAAATGTAAGATAGATTATTAAAGCATGACAATATCTATTTTAATTCAGGATACTAGATTTAAAATACCAATACTTCAGGGAACGAGTGGTTATTCTTGCATTATTCCACCTAGATGTGAGGTTTACAGGATTTTTAATTTACACAATGTTACGCAGCCGATGTTCATTGACTCGCAGGAAATTTCTCAGGGAGTATTTGTCGGAAAAGGTATAGTTGATTCGGGAAACCCAGTATTACGTGTAGTCAACACAACTAGCGAAGTGAAATATATAAAGGACTATAATATTGAAGAGGAAAGGTTACAGAATTTTTATATTTACTCCATAAATAAAACTTAAACAGATCATGAACGTGCTTCAAGGGATGTTTGGAATGATTTATTACCACTTTGTAATAAGTTTTCTAATATTTTCGCCCTAAAAGATGACAAATTGACAATCACTAACTTTTATGAACAGAAACTACGGTTAACTGATCCTAATCCTATATATATCAAGAATTACCGACGCGCACATGCTCAAAACGATGAGATCAACAGGCAATTTAAAAATTTATTGGATAACGATTTCATTGAACCAACTATAACAGTCCTGTAATTTTAGTACCCAAAAAAAGTTTAGATGATAAAAAGTCGTATGCAATGTGCGTTGATTATCGGGCTGTCAACAAAAAGTTAGTAGCTGACAAATTCCCATTGCCCCGAATAGACGACATTTTAGATAGCCTTGGTTGTGCGAGATATTTTTCAATTATAGATTTATATTCCGACTTTCATCAGATACCATTGCACCCGAATTCACGCGACATTACATCTTTTAGCACCGATAGCGGATCATTTCGCTGGAAAGTATTACCATTCGGCCTTAATATCGCGCCAAATTCCTTTTCAAGAATGATGACTATGGCATTTTCAGGTCTTGCACCAAACAAAGCTTTTCTTTATATCGATGATATAATTATCATTAGATGAAGTAAGCAACATCACATTCAACATTTAGGAGAAGTATTTAAAATTTTAAGGAGATATAATCTAAAAATAAACCCCTATAAATGCAATTCTTTTAGGCCTAAAGTCACATTTCTTGGCCACAAATGCACGGCAGCAGGTATTTTACCAGATGATTCTAAAATCAGTGTGATTAAGGCGCATCCAGTTCCTATCGACAAAGACGCTGTTAGGCGATTTGTGGCATTTGCCAATTACTATAGAAAATGTATTCCAAACTTTGCTGTCATAGCAGCGCCTTTAAACTTTATTACAAGAACAAACGTTCAGTTTAGCTGGACCGAACAGTGTCAAAATTCTTTTAACCAATTAATCTGCTTTATTATCATCAAAAATATTACAGTACCCGGATTTCAAAAAACCGTTTATATTTACCGTTGATGCATCAAAAACTGGATGTGCAGCAATATTAAGCCAAAATACAAATGGTAAAGATCTACCAATTTATTTTGCTTCAAAGGCATTTACCCTATCTAAGCAGAAAAAACCTATAATAGAGCTTGAGCTTTTGGCAATCCACTTTGCAATTACTGATCACCGACCTTTGGTTTATTTATTCAACATAAAAGACCCATCTTCCAAGTTGACAAGGATAAGATTAGAACTTTCCGAGTATAACTTTACAGTTGAGTAAAGTTATACTCGGAAAACATGGGTGCGGATGCTTTATCCCGGATTTCTATCGATAAGCTAAAAAGTTCTATTAAAAATGTATTTCCAGTGACAACTCGAGCAATGTCTAGGAAAATTTATAAAAATGGAAATGATGTGGAACACCGAAGGGATAGTATCCAGTTGAAAATTTACGACAAAGTTTTACACAATTTTGATAAAAAAGTTGCAAAAATTAAAACGGAATTATTTAATGAAAATGGCATAAATATATTTAAAAAAGTGCTATATATTGATTTTGAGATTGTTAACGAAACATTTTGTTTCGACGAAATGCTTTCGAGGCTGCAAAAGAAAGCCAACAATCACAAAATATTCTTAGCAGAATGGTCCAAAGTGATTCATTGTTTTCCATTTGTTCAATTCAAAAACTTAAGGATAATGAAAATTTTAAAAACTCTTGAAATTATTTTAATCGGACCAAATGAAATAATAACCGAAGATGATGATAAAATAAAGTTGATGCAGATATACCATAACGATCCTATTACTGGCGGACACTGCGGTCAGAAAAAGCTGTGTGCTAACATCCGAACAAAGTTTTATGGGAAGAAAATGACTAAGGATATTGCCAAATTTGTTAAGGGTGGTCGTGAATGTAGATTAAATAAAATTAGACCAGGAAATCTCGAAAAGCTGGTGCTAACTCCAACTCCAGCTGTAGCGTTTGACATAGTGGTTTTAGACACTATAGGTCCATGGCCTCAATCAGTTTACGGTAACAATTATGTGTGATTTGTCTAAATATCTAGTTACTATTTCAGTGCCTGATAAATCTACTAAAACTATTGCACGCGCAATATTTTGATCTACGGGAAAATGAACACCATAAAGACTGACCAAGTGACTGAATTCAAAAATGAATTATTTTCAGAGTTATGTAAGTTTTTAGACATTGATTTACATTTCTCAAGCGCATATCATCACCAAAGCGTAGGTACAGTGGAACGTAACCACCGTGCTTTCAATGAATGTATACGGGCTTATCTGAAGGATAATATGACAGATTGGGACACATATCTGAAATATTTCAACTTTTACCACAATACCACACCGAACACAGTGATTGATAATCATTTTACGCCTTTTGAGTTAGTTTTTGTTAAGAGGGCAAAAATGCCAAACGAAATAGCAACCGGTCTGGACCCACTTTATAACTTAGACAATTATAGCAAGGAAGTGAAACATAGATTACAAAGGACTCATGTCCTAGCAGGAAATTTAATATGTAAACACAAGGAAAGAAACAAAAAGTTGTATGACAGATTTGCAAAGCCATTAGAATTACAAGTTGACAGTTTTTTATTGCAAAAGGAACCTTACGAAAAACATAAGAATGTATACTAAGGTCCCTTTATTGTTAAAAATATAAATGGTGTTAATGTAACAATTTACAAGGATTTAACGAAAAAAGAGAAAATTGTTCATAAAAACAGAATTAGAAGAACATGAAAAATTAATAAATTATTGTAATTTTTATTAATGTATCTACTATCTTAAAAATAAAATTATTTGTATTATTTAAGCATTTAGTAAGTCCAAATTTCAATATTTCTCTAAGTAAGCTAAACAATTAAGTAAGATGATCACACTACCTAAATTATGTAGAAAAATACTTTTAAAGATTAAATTTCAAAATAAAGGGAGGCATACCTATCATCCTACCTACTAACCTATCTATAAAATATTATGTGTTGGCTAGTTAATCTAAAATACTTTTAATTTTTCAAATCTTAGTTAAGAAATCATTTTTAAAAAATAAGGCATGTATAGGGCCAAACCCTGTACTTTATCGATATAAGTATTAAATATGTTACTACTATTTACTACAACTAGTCATACACGAATAAGATAATTAGAATATAAGACAATGGATTAATAAAAAGAGTTTAGTTTTAAATCAAGTTTAAAGAAGTGCAGTTTTAATATATGAGGGCTTACAATTGTAATACTTTTCTCCAAAAGAATATTTAGATTTTTCTGATATGGCACAATATATCTTTACATAAAAAAAATAGCTATTCAAAATTAGTTAAAAATTACGTTACAGAAAAAACTGCTAAAATTAGCAAATTTTTTGCTAAATATTAATAAAATAAGAACAGCAAAAATAAATCTGTTACCTTTATAAAATTTTAGTTATATTCGATGTGAATATTAGTAATTGAAAATAGCAAATTACTCTGTTAAAATTAGCAGAAGCATTAACTAAATATTTGTTGACTAAAAAAAACAAACAAAAAGTGTAACATCAATAAAATGTTTGCTAAATTTATAGGGTGACCATTTTTTCTGGCATCAGTACAAAATTTTTAAAAATTATCATACATATGATGAATTCTAAAAAATAAAATGAATTTACTTTCACTATGTTAAAGTCCAGATTAAGTGGAAATTTGCCAACAAAATTATGAAAATTACTAAAATTTATATAAAAAATTTAAGACTTGTTTTTATGAATTAAAGTATACACTGAGAGACTTATACGCATGATGTTAATAAATTTTTGCATTGCATTAACGAAGTTTCGCTGGAATTCGTCCATTACAACTTTATATCAGATAAATGCTGTTAACATAAAATTTGATGAACATTTTTATTTTATTTATTTTCATTAAAAATAGTTACATAAAAATTATAAAGCTCTTTCATTTTGTTTTCCATTTGTATTAAGAACAATTTCATTAAAACGTGTGCTAAATTTAGTTTAAGTTGTATTAACCGAATTTTATTGTGAAAACCAATATTTAGCTGTACCAACAGATTTCAGTTGGAAATCGTTAATCGTTCTCTGTGTTTGCAGGCTGACGACTTTTACATTTTTTGTCCTGAATATTTATTTGTTTCTAAAAACACACAAGATTTTAACATATTGAATGTTTCGGTTTCTAAGCACTTCTTTTCGAACTAATCTTAGGTTTAAAACGAGTTTCCCACATGCATACTTTTAGTTTTAAAGACTTTTTACAATTTCCATCAGATTCTAAAATTTTTAATGGAGAAAACACATCTGGTTCAGAAAGCGTTTTGTTTGGAAAATTGTTAATTCAGAAAACCTTTTCCTAAAAGGATCAAAACATTAGGTTTTCAATGGAAAAAATAAAATTTTCTGAAAATGTTTGTACAATCAGTACAAATTTTAAAAAATCAGTACAAATCAGTACACGATGCCACAGTACACGTGACCAATAATCAGTACATGTACTGATTAAATCACTACGAATGGTCAGCCTAAATATTTACCTCAAATTTAGTAGAAAGCAATCAACAGATTACTTTGCTAAAATCAACAGCAATTTTTGCTAAAAAATTGTAGATTGCCGATTTAAGAAGGGCAGATTTTTATTCGCATTAAAAATAAAAACTAAAAAAAACTTTAAAAATTAGAATTTTTTTATGATTTTTTTGTCTACTAATATTTATCAAATCATATCCGAATAGAGTGACCCCAAAGATATAAAATGTGAATATTTTTTTCATAATTTTTGGTATATATCTTCTTCGATCAGTCAAGTTTCAAGAACATTGAGATATTTTGAATTAATTCATTCCATTTCCTACAGGACACCGATATGGGGCATATATTTCCCATTAGTCGTCAAAGGAAAGAAAAGAATAGAGAGCTGTTTTTTGTTCGTATAGAAATTAAAGCAATTTTTTTTTTGAAGACAAAGATTTTTATCTCCTGATTCCAAATCTGGACTCCAAATTTTTCTATGCCTCATAATTTTGAAATATTGTATAAAAAGGATATTTTGGGACTACAGTCAAAAAGTAAAATAGCCAATAGTTACTAAAGTAATATAGTCAATAGTTTGCCTACGTTAAAATTGATGATTCGCTGATTTGCTTAAGTTACTTTAACAACGTTTGTAGGCGATTCTTCGAACATTAAAGTCAAATTGAAATTATCTTTTTTTATGTTAATATTGCCGTAAAACATTTCAAACTTTGGCTTAGAAAATAGTGAAATCACCCTACAATTTTAGCCAATGTTACCTATAGTTTTTTTTGTGTGCAAGTACTAGCTTATTTTCGGTTGCCCTATTCATAACTAATACCTAACATAAATATATCTTTGATCCAAGAGACAATTTGCTTAAGGTGTATTGATATTCAATACGTTTTTACTAACATTTAGGTCATTTAAAATATTGTTTTGTTATCATAGAAATGTAAATACTATTTGTTTAAAAATTGTTTGTTGTTTAATTGCAGTAAGGATTTGAATTTGGCAAGGGTTGAAATCAAGTACAATAACAAACATAAAATAAAACCTTTGTAAATCATGTACAATATGTATCGCTCCTCTCAACCAATAGCAAATTCTCTCGCACCTTATCAATCTAAACTCATACATTTTAATTTCGTTTATTAACTAAATACAAAACATAGAAAATAAGCAAACAAATTGTTGAACAATAAAAATTCAAACATTATTTCTTTTAATATTTTAAGCTATTTAAACTACAGTTTCCGCATGTATTTCATTTACTTTTTTGTAATATTAATGTACGGTTGCCTTTTTTCCTGCAACAGTACTATTTACAGTTGGGTCTTCTTGTATATGTTTCCATATTATTAAGAGGTTTTTCATTTTGTAAGACGAAACGTGCAAAAGTTTCCAAGCGCAAAAATAAGTGTTTTATATCATAATTTTAAGATTTTGTTTACACATCTCTAATATGTTCTGTTTAAATAATATATCAGGGATGGCAGGCAATACCGCTAAAATACCGTTATAGATTCAAAAACTTTTCAACTGACTAAAATACCGTTACGGAAATAATTGAAATACCGTTTATCATATAACTGAAAAACCAATATCCCTTTGAAATTCAAATGGAAATACAAATTTTTATTCTAATTACAAGAAAAAAATATTTTTTAAATAAAATAAAAAAATAAATGTTAAAAGCAGTGGGTTTTACCAATTTTTACAGTTGTTTCTAAATTTTTGTTATAAACCATTGTCAGTTGTTTTTACGACGTTGTTAGTTGTTGTTACTCCATTTGTTAGTTGTTTTTCAACAGTTAAACCCAACTAAATTTTTTGATATTTTAACGGTAATTACCTTTGTAGCATTTTAACAGAAATTACAGTTGTTTTAACTGTCATTTTAGTAGATTATACTGTAAAATTTTTTGAGTGCGCTATAAAATTTACAGAATAATTTCTTCCAGATTCTCATTAAATTTGGATATGTAATAAATGGTGCTAAACTAACAACCAATCGCAATTGTCTATCGTTCCAATCTTATTTTTAAGAGCTAAAAAGGTGGAGTCCAAAATTACCCCATTTTTCCAAAGAAACTATAAAAATTCCAATTCCAAAGCAACTATAAATTACAGGTATTTAAATTAAATGATTTAAACTACATTTAAAAACATAAGTTAATAAAACGTCTTGTAAATCAAGTATACTATTTTTCAGAAAATATTTTTGCTGAAATTGTTTATTGAACTAAAATTTTAGTTATACTTATTCAGCACTTAACTGTTTTGAACTAATGTTTTATTAATGTTATACTAATGTTTCATAGTTTAATAATGTGGACGACAACCAGATTGAAAGATACACGAAGAAAGACTTAGATGTCACGGCATATCAATATGTAGTAGAGAAGAGGAAAATGACACTAAAAAGTACCACTCTTGTTAGACATATAACAAAATCAACCATGGAATATTTCTATATCTATTTTTTATACATAGTAAAACTAAAGGATGAAAACAATGTGTATCGTATACATATACATTGCGGGTTAAAAAGCTTAAATTTTGTGTTGTCACCGGTTTGTCAAAGTAATTTGTCCATTAATTAAATTAACGACAAGATAAAATATTTAAATTTAATAATGATTAAATATGTACTTGTAAACTAAATGATTATAGAGATGTAGTGTGGTTAATGTAGTGTTGTTAAATTGCCAACAAATATACGTTCAGGTAGACAGACTAAAGCGAAGGACAAGGACACATTTGTAGGTAATTTTGTATGTTTCCTTTTTCGTATTGCAAAAAAGGATTGTATATTTCATATTTTGTTATTTCTTTTTGTTTCGTTTCCAGAAATATGTTATCATTTAGACCACCATTGATGTAAGTAGTTGAAAGATAATTTTGTTTATGTTATATATAACTATTTCTATATATTTTCAGATATTAAATTAATTCATGTCGTCAATGTGGGAATGTGAACATTTTTATATTTTGTAACGTATTTCAAATTTTTTTTAAAGAATAACAAAAATTTGTTCAACATTTTCAGCAAATAAATTAGCTGAGCAATATTATTGAAGTTTTAGATCATTTGTTTTTTTAATTAATAAATAAACATTCCACGGTTTTTTCTTTAACAAAAAACAAATGATCTTGAATTTGAATAATCTTGCTCATATTATAATTTATGATAAAAGATCGAAAAATAAACTTTTGGAGTTAATTTTTTAAAATTTAAAAGTAAAACATTTAGAGTATAATTTCTCTTAAAAATTTTTGAGATTGAATAATTGAGTTGAGAATTTGGTGCTTAATCGCGTAAAACAAATAATTTAAAAAAATACTTATTCTGTGTTTTATTTAGATATTAATAAATACAGGCTTCCAAGGTCACTATTGCACTAAATTTAAATAAAAAGACTATTTATTTTCCTTTTTATTAAAATCCGACAGGATATTCCAGCATCTTCAGAGGATGAATTTGTTATTAGATCTGTCAACCATCCAAGAATACTAGAAAAAATATAAACAATAAATAATTACAAAAATTAATTCTAGCAGTAAAAAAAATTAAGCAATAAAACTTACATATAGTCTTTAATAAAATTGGGGCATCACTTTTAAAAAACATCACAGTAGTTTTAAAATGTTTGACGACAAAAAACACAGATTAATTAATTAAAAATAAGTGTAAAACTAATATAAATATAATATCACAGTAATTTCTTGCTAATTTATAAGGTTAAGATCACAGTTTTCTAATTATACTAATGTGTTTGCATTTGCTTTTCTATATCCTCCCTTGTATGAGCTCATATTCGGTTTTTTGTTGGATTCGTACACTGATAATAATCCATGCATAAAAAATACAAAAAAGTCAAAATAACAAAAACTTTCGTAATATATACAAAAATTTGTTCATTTTACAAAAGATTTCGTAGTTTTGACATTTTTTTTCGTATTTTTAGCATGGATTATTGTGAGTGTAAGCTTTCTAGTATATATCTCTTACTCTCTCTCCTTTCTTTGTCTATAATTCTAATTTCGTCAAAAGCACATAGGGTTGTGACAATGCAGTCGATTGTTTTTAGTTCGTTATGTCAGCTTTCTGTTCATCTGTTCTAGTACCTAGACTTCTTTTTGTTGACCCAATATAGACTTTACCACACGTTTCGTTTGCCTTGCCTATGCATCTGATTTTGTATACAACGTTACTTTCTCGTCTTGTTAATGTTAATTCTCTGAGAACTTTTCTCTTAGTAAGTTTGGGGATATATGACAGGATAAAGAATTTTGTACTGTCAGATGTGTCCATTTATTTTTGTTTATTACATTGTTAATTAAATTGTTGTATGTTGTTTATTAAATTGTTAATAATATATGTATGTCGGAATGATGTTTTTCAATTCAATGTCCTTAATTTTGATTATATTTCCGGATTTAAATTTATCATCACTTATCTGTATGACTTTATTCATTAGGTTTAAAGCCGTATTAATTTTCTGTCTCATTGGTTGCGTTGAATGGTAATTGATGAGACACCCAGATGCAATTGGTTTAGCACAACAATTTGTTATTATGCTGTTGTCTTCCCGGTGGATTTCCATGTACAGATATGGAATTGAATTATTCACCTCTTTTTCAACTGTGAACTTAATTTTTGTGTGATAGCTGTTGAAAGTTTCCAATATTCTGTCCGCATCTTTCCGTTTAATAATAGCGAATAAAACAACAACATATTTACTTCTTAGTTTTATTTGTAAATCATCATTTCCTAGTTCTTCCATAGTCTGTTCAATTAATGTATCCAGTACTATGTCCGCTATTGTTTGGGATAATGGATTCGATGTCAATTTGGTCTTTTTATACTTCGAGATTAAATTTTGTTTTTAATTTGTTTGTTTTCCTTAAAAATCAATTGATTTAATTTTTCACTCGACATTTCTTTGGCTTATTTCCAATTTCTTCAGGAGTTTTTTAATTATTAAACTGATTTTATTTTACATTGTCAGAAAATATCATTAAATTAAAATTAAAAACGGGACTTCACGACACAAAATTAATAATTAATAAAAAAATATATACGACACAACAATTATATCACAGTATAAACTATATTATTGGAATCACAGAGCTTTACTAAACTAAACTTTGGTGAACTAAATTATTAAATTTGTTTTGTTATTATTTGTCCTGTGTAATTTTTGTGTAGGATATATTCGTATTGTTTTATATGTAGATTTGTCCTCTAATAAATATTTTTTTTTTTCAAAAAAAAAAGTAGTAAAGTGTTACTTGAGTGTTTTATGCGAAATTTCTGAAAATATCTAGTTATCTGTGGACCAAAACTGTTATAAATATTTTTTTTAAATATTTTTCTCATAATAAGGTCTACATAGCGAAACTGTTGAGCCCTATTTCGATAAAAAGTAAGAAAACTTTTTTGACCAAAACATGCCATTTTTTATCTTAACCCTTAAAGTACCACTGTATCTTTAAAGATACAACCATTAAAAATAATTCCTATGTCTTTATTTTGAGCTTAATTAAAATGAAAAATTCACTAATGTGTAAGAAACATTTTCTAATAAATATTTAAAATTGTGCCTTTTATTAATCATGGAAGTAGGAAAAATTATAATGTACGAAATTAAGTAAAAACCCCAAAATGCGTTTTTTATGATATCGAAAAAAAGTCAATAATAATTGTACAAAGTTTAAATAAAATACATAAGTATTTGGAGTCAATGTAAGCTCTCAAATGATTTTTTTTTGTCCCTAAGTCACTTCATTTTTGTTTAACGGGTAATTCAACATTTTGTTGGAATTACAGCGTTTTGGTTAAAAACAGTAAAAGAATATTTTAAAAATCATGGTACGCAGTTTTTGTTTATTTAGCATTTCACACCATTAAAAAGATTTCTATTAAAATCGCTGTTGTTTAGCATTTAACGGTTAAAACGAGTGTCGGAACCTTAAAGTACTCTCTAAAAAACTTTCGGTTCATTTTTCGTATTCAGCTTTCAATACGCCGCGTTTGATGTGCTTATAGAATATTTTACAGGCTTATTTTAAGCTAATGAATTGAAACGGATGTAAAAGACAAAAAAAAAATCTACAAAATCTCTAGATAACATATTGGGATCCATAAAAGGATTCAGATTCTTATTTAATCTGACCAATTTTTCACAAAGGATAGATATTTGTTGGTCGCATATAAATTCACCCAACTGTACATTTGAAATTGTATGCAGAAGCTTTTCACATACTTACTTACACATACACATAATCGTATGCATGTTCATTCGTATATCATACCTTAACCTCGTTTCTTTTCTTTGAGGCGGTTTTGACTAAAATCAATGGTTGAATGAATTACTAAATAAATAAATGAAATAAATAAATGAATGAACGAACCAACAAACGAATGAGTGAGTGAGTGAGTGATTGAATGAATAAATAAATAAGTGGGTGATGTAGTTACTGAATGTAAACTTACAAAAATAAATTAAAAAGACAACATTGTAAAATTACAAAAAACAAAAACTGCGACGGTGACGGCTACAACGACACAGACGAAATAAAATAATCAGGAAATTGTTCTTTGATCTTAGTTCCTCTTCTTTGTGCATGTGTGTGTATGTGCGCGTTTGTTTTTATTTATGTAAGCGTTGTGTATTTTGTTTCTTTTTGTTGTTGCTTTTGTTGTTTGCTTCCTGAAATTCATGGATATGATTGAATGGGTATTGAAGTTTATGTGATTACATTAAATATTATTGTTACGCATTATTTCGTCATAAATAACAACAAACAAACATGTATCAAAAATTACATGTTCGGCCAAGATCGACTACACATTGTACCCTACGTACAGTTGCTAGTAGTAGCACTTTATGTAACTTGAGGGTTACACGATCAAGTTTTGCCTATCAAGTTTTAATACATTCACACTTTTTTACCAATACACTCACACTTTCTAAAATTGAAACGAACTTGCTTCAGATTTCTCTTTCAAGTGGAGTGTTTCAATTTACGGTCCAGAATAATAATAATATTGTCCTAACAAATAATCTATAGAGTTTTTTGTTTTCAAATTTATTATTTGACCCTTTCAGGAATGTGTTGATAGATCTATTTCGGGAACTTGAATAATTTTCATTTTCATTGCACAATTAAAGGTCGAAAAAAACATTATTTTTATTTTTAATAAAAATTATAACAAACTTGTATAAAATGCAAAGTACCGCCTAGTTTACTTCCCCTGTTTTGTTTACAAACTAAACAAAATATAAAAAGGAGAGAAAAACAAAAAACGTGTATTGAATATCCAAAAGAGGTGGATCGTGCACATCACACAAGTTTTCAATTTATTTTTTGATCAATGGTTATAATCTTTAACTTCAATCTCATATGTATATTAGTTCTCATGTAGTGAGTAAACTAGTTCATATGAACGTTTGATGTTTGGCTTGGGATTGTTACCGCTTTCAAAACGTGTTCTGATGATGGGAACCTAGAAAATTCCCGAAATAGATCTATCAACACATTCCTGAAAGGATCAAATAATAAATTTGAAAACAAAAAACTCTATAGATTATTTGTTAGGACAATATCCTAATGAAGAAATATAGAGTATTTCCTCGAACTTGAATAATTTCTAGTTGAGAAATGAATTGTGCATTGGTATTAGTTAAAATCTGTCTCTTCTGATCGAAACAATACTTGTGTGTACGTAGTGTAACCAAACTCCACTTTAGCCACAGTCATCGCTGTGTCGACCGTGGCTCAACTCGTTAAGAGGTGAGATTACGATGCATAGCTTGATGCTAAGGCAGTGAGTTCAAATCACAGTACGACACCAAAAAATAAAAAGTTTTTCATATAGAGCAAATTAACAATATAAAATACTTTGTTCAATTGACACATAAATTAACCACTGACGAGTCCCAGGAGGGGGACGAAACTGCGGCAGTCTGGTGTATCCCTTGTGTCCGTAAAATTTTTCAATAAAAATGTTTTCTTCTTCTTCTTCCTGTAAAGAGACTAACTAAAGTAATATTCTATAGTAATTAATATAAAAATTAATTACGTTTGTCATTATCTGACGGTTGCAAAACACTTTCTAACATGAAATATTCATTTTCATTCTTTTGAAATTGTTTTTGTTTTTCCTTTCACAAATATTGAAATTGCTTTCAACTTGCGTGCAGCCTACGTCACAGATGTCAATTTTTACATATTTTGACAAACAGTATATGTAAAAGACTATCAAAAAATCTTGGTCGTGTGCCTGCAGTGTAAAGCGGCCCATACAGGCTTCAACATTATGGCTCAACTTTCTAAGTTGTGCAGATTCAGCAATATTAAAGAGAGAACCAAAACATTTTTGATCGGGACCGGCTTAAAATAATCCCCTGTGCCAGCAACTCAATGAAGAGACTGAAT
>JAEKOY010000570.1:0-25000 GCA_021234595.1 Delia radicum | reverse complement strand
TCAGATTTATTTTAATGATACTACAACGCGCTTTATTTTAGTGATTTATGAGAGAAGTAGGCATTTTTTAATGCCCATCATATTGCAAATTGTGCACATAGAATATTTCATCGTTCAATGAAAACTTTATTGGTGAAGCTGATTTATCTGCAGCTAATAAATCTGCAGTTCTATTACGTATTTAGTATAACTATACTGTGTGGATTACCCTGGCTCTTGGTTACGCACCTCGCCATTGAATTCGAGAATTATAATAATAATAATTAATACTACTTTAACACAAAAATAACAATAAAAATTAAATTTTGCATTTTGATTGGTTTATATCTCCTAGTTGTAATTATATTATTTTTTAAAGCTGCAATTAACTATTGAAATTCGCAATGACTGAATTTTTAGCTGAATACAATGCATGTGGCCAAAATTTGCTGCGCATTGTGTCTATGGGCAATTCAATAATAGCTGAAATTTTACGTTTAAAAGATTATATTCCAGATATATATCGGTGAGTTGTAATATTTTGAACATTATATAGTATAAACCATAATTTGTGTGTGTTCCTTTCTTTTAAAGTTTGGAATCTAAAACCGATCAGCAAAAATATGCCGAAGTTATTATGGATTTCAGTTATTTAAAAATTGCAGAAGCTCAAGATTTGAAAATTGAGCAAAATCCCCGATTTGCAAGATTTGGACGATGAGATACGTGAAAATTATTTAGATCTTTTGACTCGTTTCTATTTAGCCTTCGAAAGTACGCATCAATATGCATCGGATTTGCAACAATTTATAGATGAATTAAATCGTGGTTATTACATACAGCAAACTTTGGAAACAGTATTGCAGGATGCAGAAGGCAAACAGTTGTTGGTAAGTGATAATGTGTAGAATATATGAACTATTTATTTTGAAAGCGGAATAAGTCTATTTTTCAAAAACAAAAAAATTAAAATTGAGTTACTAGTGGAATTAGATACAATACAAGGGGACCTTTTTATATGTCAAAGAAAAAATTAAAAAAATTTCAAAAACAATCGATTGTGAGATTGGTATTGATGATTCAATTTTTGCTAGTTAACAGAACAACCTTAAATATACAAGAATATGGAAATTTTATTTGCATGGGAAATTAAAAAAAAAAAAAATTATTGAAAAAATGTTATAGTGTACCAATATTCGTGTTGAAATTCGCGAAAATTTGGAAAAAAAACGGATCTTAATATTTTGTGTGCCAAAATGTATTAACGATTTTGCAATGTCGAAATCATTGCGAGACGATAAATATTTTTGAAGAAATTTTGGTGAACAATGATAGATTTTTTGGAAACTTTTTTATGAAAATCGATATAAGCTCTTTATAAAAACAAGCTAAGGATGAAATTTGGTATAATACAAGACAATTTTTATTTATATAAAACTAAAATTAAATAATTTAAAAACTATAGAATTATCAAGGTCCGATTACTGAATGTCCCGTTAAAATTTAACAAACAGTTTAATTGAAAATTTATATGGGAAACAAGAACAACCGTGTTAGTTAAAGTCCCAGTTAGTGGCTCGGGACATTGTTAAATTTTATGTTATTTAATACAAATATATCTCGTTATATATTGCTTTGCATGGCACTATATATAAAAATATGTTTATTTTTTGTTTTTCTAATAAATTTGATATTGCCCCATATCTAAATTTAATACAGTACCATGTGCAATTTTAAATTATATTTTTATTCAAAATCAATTACAATTAATTTTTAATTGGAAAATGTTGTTTGCTTTGTTAGAAAAAACAATTTTCATACACATGCCGTTTTATATTATTTAAAACAAGCAGAAATATCCATTTTCGTAATATCTATAGCATATTCTTGCTTCAAATCAACATTTTATAATATCTTAATAAATTCAAATAGGAAATTCATGCTTTGTTTCAAATAATTCCGACGTTTTGGCATCTACCACAATTTTTTAAGTTTTTAACAATTTCAAATCCAAAACACATAAATTTTTTACAGTGTTCTTTGTTTTTTTTTTTTGTTTTTATACACTCACAAGAACTTTTCCTTTAAAGTTATAACCAGTTTTCAACCTCCGTATATTTACAAAAATAGAGAAAATTATATATGTATATTAGCTAGGTTGATACATGTATTTCGATCTGGCTAAAGGTCTCATCAGAACCCAAAGTTTTAGAAAAGCTAGAGCCTCCAGAATAGGCAGAACTTTAACAATTTTGCTCCATTCTTGTCTTCTTAGTAATCAAACACGTGGCTAGGGTCTTTTTCTAACAACCATCACGACGTTACTAAACTTTGAAGACCAAAATTTTTTATTATAAAAAAAGTTTAGTTTTAATCCGGCTCAAATTATATTTTTTACAGTTTTTTTATGCAATGAAAATGAAAATTATTCAAGTTCGAGGCCATACTCTAGTCTAGTTTACCTTCCCCTGTGTTGTTTATAAACTAAACAAAAAAGGAGAGAAAAACAAAAAACGTGTATTGAATATCCACCAGAGGTGGACCTTACACATAACAAACAAGTTTTCAATTTATTTTTTGATCAATGGTTATAATATTTAACTTCAAGCTCATATATTAGTTCTCATGTAGTGAGTAAACTAGTTTATATGAATGTTTGATGTTTGGAATGGGATTGTTCCCGAAATAGATCTATCAACACATTCCTGAAAGGGTCAAAGAATAAATATGAAAACAAAAACTCTATAGATTATTTGTTAGGACAATATCCTAATAAAGAAATATAGAGTATGGCCTCGAACTTGAATAATTTTCATTGCACAATTAAAGGTCGAAAAAAACATAATTTTTATTTTTAATAAAAATTATATCAAACTAGTTTTCTTTATTTTTATATATGTACATCGATATTATTTTTTGTACTCTATAACGATCTTTCAACCTCCGTATATTTACAAAAATAAAGCAAATCAAAGATATTAGCTAGGTTAATACATGTATTTCGATCTGGCTAAAGGTCTCATCAGAACCCGAAGTTTTAGAAAAGCTAGAGCCTATATTTAAAGACTTTGTGGGAAATTATAGAAAATGATACAGATATTTTACCCCTGGTAATATACACCACATAGTGTCAGTTGATTTTTTTTTCATAAAATGCTTATCCGATACGATTTGAAACTTTTATTGATTTAAATACAATACTATAAGCCTTTAAGATTAAATGTATTTTTAGAATATAACATACAAATTCAAATTTATAATACAACATTTCTAAGACTAAAATAAATATTATTGTATAATGTGTTATATCCTTAGAACAGGATATTAACTTATTTAAAATAGTGCAATTTTATTTCTTGGGCAAGGTTTTGGCTTTGTATCATATTATAATCGGTGCTTTGATAGCCTTTAAACATTAGTCTATAGTCTAGTTGTTAATGTTTTTAATTACCATTCATTCATTATTTCATTCTTCTTTATTAATTTGAAATCAAATGTGCTATCTTAATTTTATTTAAAATAAATAATTTAAAAATTACAATTGTATTTAAACTTTTCTCACTTTTATAATGCAAATCTCATCTTCAGTGAAAAATTCAATAATGTTTTATGAAAAATTATTTAAAATTATAATGCATTCATAATTTTTTAAATTTACATATTATATTTCACAAAAGTAAAAATTGAACTATTTATACGAAATTGGACCTAATTGTATTCAATTTTATGTATGTATTATGATATTATTTAGTACAATAATGTCTGGTCAAAATTCGTATTCAATTGTATATAATTTGAAGAAATTAAATCCGTAGATACAATTGTATTCACCATTTTTTGGATTATTGTATCTGCCCGAGTAAAAAAGTTTATATAAAATTATATATGATGAGATATTTTACGCAAATATAAGAGGATATCATTCGATCCGAAAAATGGTTCTATTAAATTGTATCACTTTGGATCTACTTTTTTTTTTTTTTTTTAAAGAGAAGCAACACAGGAAATTCTTCCTATTAATTAATGTGTTGCTTTCTTTTGAAAGGGGATAGTGGAGAGATGAAAGGTGGTGAAAGATAAAGGGCTTCAAACATGGCAACACTTTAATTGCGCGAGATGATAAGTCTTAGAACAGTTGTTGGTCGCCACCTGATGTAGAGTTGGCGAATTTATTGAAGCTTTTTGTTTCATAGCCCTGATTCATTATTTTACTTCGGTGGGGTTAAGTGCTATGGAAACACCGAAGGTAGGCGCAGCGATACATATACATAAGTGATAGAAAACTCATACATATTATTTTTTCTAAATTGATGTTGCCGTCACCGGGAATCGAACCCGGGACCATCTGTGTAACAGTCCAACGCGCTAACCATTACACCACAACGCCCACTTATATTTAAGTAGATACAATTTAATAAAAACTATCCAATTCTATCCGAGTTTTTTACCGATATAATTACATCTAATTATATTATATTTGATAATGATTAGAAATAATTAGATACAATTAGATACATAATAATCCAAATATATTTAAATTAAAAGATATTAAGTTACATTTATTTGACCCTCATATAACGGTTTCAAAACACAAAATGTATGATTAAAATTTGTTTATATTTATTTAGGACATAAAATTTTCGTTTTAAACAAAAGGACAAGTTGCTTTAGAACCGGTTGTGGAACAAGTTATAGAACTTTTTCTGGGACAGTGAAACCTTACAATTTGACTCCCAGGAACCTGTTCTAGAAACGGTTCCATGTAACCGGTGGCAAAAGAAGATTTAATATCATCATATCAAAGTAAAGATATATATTCATATATCTATATCATATATCTATTATCATATATCTACAGTTCTATAATAGCCAGAGTCTTAGAAATTTGTGCACGTTGATTATATTATGAATAGTCATGGGAAAATTGGGCGGGATCATACCAGTGGGCGTGGCAGCTCCCATACAAAGTGATTATTTAGCTCATATACAAAATTAATATTAATATTAAATATCTAGGGTTCTATATTAGCTATATAGCCTTCAAATTTTGTACGAGTCCATCAATTACAAATATTAGTAGTCGAACTGAAAATTTGCGGAATGGGATAAATGGGCGTGGTACCAAAAGCAAAAAACAAATAAGCATTAAAATAAATCATCGCATTCAAGACTTTTTGCAAGGTTATTTAATAATGTTGTTCAAAAATTGTTTTAGCGTTCCTCATAGTCTTAGAATAAAGGCGATAGAACCCTAGATATTTAATATTAATATTAATTTTGTATATGAGCTAAATAATCACTTTGTATGGGAGCTACCACGCCCACTGGTATGATCCCGCAAAATTTTCCCATGACTATTCATAATATAATCAATGTGCACAAATTTCTAAGACTCTGGCTGTTATAGAACTGTAGATATATGATATTAAATATTTACTTTGTATGGCAGCTGACACGCCCACTGGTCCGATCACGCCCATTTTTCCCATGACTATTCACATTAACAAATAATCAACGTGCACAAATTTGTAAGACTCTGGCTATTATAGAACTGTAGATATATGATATTAAATATTTACTTTGTATGGGAGCTGACACGCCCACTGGTCCGATCACGCCCATTTTTCCCATGACTAATCAACGTGCACAAATTTCTAAGACTCTGGCTATTATAGAACTGTAGATATATGACATTAAATATTTACTTTGTATGGGAGCTGACACGCCCACTGGTCCGATCACGCCCATTTTTAGATGTTGGCCGATTCTCAGACCTACTCAATATGCTCACAAAATTTTATGAGAATCGGTCAAGCTTTTCGGAGGAGTACGGGAACGAACATTGTGACACGAGAATTTTATATATAAGATGTATTGGGTTATATCTAATTTTATAAAAATTTAATCAAATTTATCAACCATGTATAATTATAATATAAAATTCAGAATAGTATTTTTTTATACATGATTGGATGTGCTTATACATGCATTTTTTAGGTAAAGCATTTTGAAAATATTATTATATATAAATACATATTGATACATATGCTATTTTATATGATCATATATTTTTATATTAAGATTAGATTAGATCAGAAGGCACTATGCACCGCGACCAATGTAGGTCTTTTGTGCTGCCTAAAGTTACCTACAGATTCAAGCTACCTATAAAGCCAATTATCCTATTAGGCAAAATGTTCGCGATGTCGGAAGGCGAAATGAAGCGATCACCTAGAAACCTAACTCTCCTATCACAAAGCCTGGAACATTCGCAGAGAACATGCTCCGAGGTCTCAGACACCATCTCACAAAACCAACACATATCCGTGTCCGATTGACCCTTCCTGTGCAGATGGTATCTGAGATTACAGTGTCTAGTTAAGTACGACGCCAGGGTCCTCAAACCCCCCTTTCAAGCGACAAGAGTCGCCTCGACCCCCTACTGGAAAAAGAGATCAATCTCTTAGCCCGGCGCTGACCAGGAGAGTTTTTCCAGTAACCAGAGAATTCAGACTCTCTCCATGCCCTGAGCCTTTCCCTAACATACCCCGCAGGTATTCCACAGAATGGTTCAGGACCAATAAACGGCCTTCGGGCCCGCGGTTGGCAAGACAACCTGCCCTCTCGTTGCCCTCATGCCCCTCATGACCAGGAATCCACCCCAAGGTTAGAGAGTTGCCCTACCGAGCCTACTGAGAGTCTGAATGCATTCCATGGCCAACCCAGACGACACCTTATAAGCCATTAAGCAGCCTGACTGTCAGAAAGAGTGCAGCCTGACTGTCAGACTGGAAGCCTGGTCCAAAGACGCCCGCACCCGTGTTCCCATTCGACTGCTTAGAGCCATCAGTGAACCACAACTGAGAACCATCTTCCGGTTCCCAGGATTGATTGGTCCACATGTCTCTGTCAAACAACAACACATCAAAATATCTATCAAAGATCCACTCCGATGACGCTCTGTGCGCAACCTTAGAAATCGGGTTATCTATTAAGATGCACGCGATCCTCATGTGACCCCTTAGGTCGCCCCCCCCCCCCCCTCATGCCAAGAAATTCACTAAGTCTAGAGGAACCTATACTGGCAACCTCCATTATGGAAATATGCTATGGCGGGATCCCCAGCATAACCCCCAATGCATCCGTCGGGCTAGTTCCGCCGGCCCCTGTAATGCCAACACACGCAAGACGGTAGATTCTCTTAAGAGCATCCCTTGCCTTACTCTGCTCAACTTTTGGCCACCATGCAAGGGCAGCATAGGTGATCATCGGTTTAACAATAGTATTGAACGACCAGTAGACCATTTGTGGCCTTAGGCCCCATGTTCTCCCGAAAAACCTCTGGCAGGCATAATATGCCCTGGTGGCCTTCTTGGAGACGTGGTCAAGATGTTCGTTCCAGGTAAGGGAGCTATCAAGAGTCACTCCAAGATACTTAACAATGCTAGAGAAGCCAACCGTCACACCCCCAACGACCGGCAAAAGACAGGTTAAGTTTTCTCCTTCTCGTGAATGGTACCAGGATTGTCTTCGACGGATTGACAGACAACTCCTTTTCCCGGCACCACGAAAGAGTGAAGTTCAGAGCCTGTTGCATACGCTCGGAGATGGTCCTGTCATCCCAGCCCACAACGGAAATGACAAAATCATCGGCGTATCCATAGGTCCTGAAACCCAAGTCGTTCAGACCCTCGAGTAATTCATCAATGACCAGTGCCCATAGTAATGGCGACAAAACGCGACCCTGAGGACACCCTCTGGTCGCATTCACGGTCCTACAAGTAGTCCCTATTCCGAACGTGATTATCCTATTTTCATATTAAAGAATATATTGCTATATATAATTTTTTTAATCGGGTAATTTTTAAAGTTAACGATTAGACAAAAATGTTTATTTTGAAAGTCCACCTTTTTTAATTAATAAAAAAAAAAAACAAATAAACCAGAATATTGGAATTATTTTTGTAAAATAATGTTAGAAAACATTTTATGACCAATATCCTCGTCAAAAGTGGAAATTTGTGAAAATTTAGTAAACATAAATCTTAAGTTTTTATGGCAATTTTCTTTTTTAACTATTATAAGCTGTCGTAATCATTACGAAACAACAAATTTTTAAATATTTGATGAAATAAGTCGGTATAAGACCTTTTAAAGAAAAAACAAGTTAAAGACGGAATTCGTTACAGCACATCGTCCTGTATTTGATATAAAACAAAAATTTAATAATTTTAAAAACTATAGAAATATTGCAGCGGGTTATGATTGTATACCCCCAAAATTTATTAAGATTATATATCCTTATATATGTGGTCCTTTTACTCATATTTTGAACACAATTTTTATGACATCCAAGTTTTCTGTTGATTCGAAGATATCACGTGTTGTACCGAATAAGAAGGATGGCAATTCTAATTTGTTAGAAAATTTACGTTCAATCTATGTTATTCCCATCCTTTCAAAGATTGTTGAACACATTAATAAGGATCAAATGATGTATTATATTGATGACAATAAACTGCTTCATCCAAGCCAATCTGGTTTTAGGAGGAATTATAGTACTACAACTCTTCTTGTTGGGCTGACTGATTCCATAAGACGTAAGCTCAATGAGAAAAAGTGTGGTGTGTTGTTGTCCTTGGATTTATCTGAGGCTTTTGATAGTGTTGTGCATTCTAGATTGATAACTAAATTATGTAGTTATTTTAATTTTTCTAAATCCGCTTGCAAACTTCTAAACTCATATCTTGAAAATAGGTCGCAGTTCGTCTCGAGTGGAGATAGGAACTCTTGTACTTTGGAGGTTACCAGTGGTGTTCCGCAGGGATGTAATAGATAACTGTTTTGAAACTTTTGTATATGCAGATGATGTACTGATTTTATTTTCTGGAGAAAGACAATTCTTTGATGTTTTGGAAGCAAACATAGAATTTTACCTTGTTCAGATTGCACGGTGGATGGACACAAATGGTTTAGACATAAATCCTAGCAAAACTAAGGCTATGTGCTTCGGTTTTGATTCCCGTGATTTAAGTGTATCATTGAGCGGTGTTAGTATCAACTTTGTTTCGGAAATGAAGTGTTTGGGTGTTCTTGTAGATGATAAGTTACGTTTTTCGAAACACGTTGATTACGTGTGTGCTCGAGTGAATGCTACGTTGAGACGATTATGGTCTCTAGATCTTTGTTTGCCACTACATGTAAGGAAAAGTGTAGCTAGTGCTCTTCTTATGCCCCAGTTAATTTATGCTTTGGAGGTATTTGCGGGTACTAACAATAATATTCTTAGACGTCTTCATCTTACATTTAACCGGAGGATAAGAGAACATGCCTCTCCGTTTGTGTTGGATTTTCTTGGTTTTTCTTTTGAGAATTTTATAAAACTGAGAATCTTGTTATTGTTTTACAAGCTAATTAGAGCGAACTGTCCTAGTTACATTGTTGACTACTTTAGATTTACAAGATCGAGAAACCCTCAGACAGTTTTTCAACGTATAAACTCTTCTATTTTCGAGAGATCCTTTAATGTGAGGATAACTAGAGTCTGTAATTCATTACCTAGATTTCTTAAAAGCTTTGTTGTTGCAAGTGCTACGTTTAAACGCAAACTAAGGCAGTTTTTTAATCACTCACTATAATTTTGATCATTTACGATAATTTTTCATATTATTCATATTTTTTTATATATTTTGTTTAATTTTTTAATCGTCTACTTAATTTGATAATCTTATTGCTACATTTTGGACCGTTAAACTTTAGTTATAATTTTATTTATTTTAGGCATTTCTTTATATTATAAATTTATTTTTTTGTAAAAATTTATTGTAGAATACGAACCATATTTGGCCCTATGGGCTTGGTTTTTTAATTAATAAATGAAATGAAAGTTAACGATATGACAAAACTATTTATTGGTATGAGTCCTCCTTTTTTTGTTAATAGAAAAAAACTTAAATAATTAAGAATATTAAAATTATTTTTGTATGGGAAAGTAATAATGTTGGAAAACAATTTATTACCAATATCAGCATTAAAAGTTGGAATTCGCGAAAATTTAGCAAACAAAAATTTAAACTTTTTTTATAGAAAATTTTCTTATCTGTTATGCAACGTCGATTCGTTTTTTTTTTTTTTAATTTCTAGAAGTATTTTTGTTTAAAAACGAAATGTTTTTTTTCTTAAAACATTGCAATAAACTTCAACTGCGGCGAGTTTATTTTTATCAGGCATATTCAATAGAATAACAATCTTCTTACGAATTTTCAGATTTTCAGACATTTAATGCACCTAGCACACAGTGGGCAAAATTACACCACAAAACTTATAGAATAATAAATTGTTGTTATTTGTATTAATTTTGTCTATTAGGATAGCGTTTTTAGGATGTTGATTATCTTTAAACTGAGATTAACGAAGTTTTTAAATGAAAGACTACTTCTAAAATGTGGTTTATTTTGCTTTATCATGATAAAGACCAAAATTCTAAACAATATGAATTGCTTCCGACAAAGTATTGTTAATAAATTTCGAAATGGCAGACCAAATTCGTTACCGTTTTAACTAAACCAAGTTTAACTAACATCCCAAAAACTCGGCCAAAATGTTCTTTGTGATATGAAAAATTTATATATGTATACAAGTATGGGATAACTAGGGCAAACAAAAAAAAAAAAACAGCTCTAAAAAACAATGTTTTAAGCGCTTAAAAAAAACTCGAAAGCAGTAAAACAACACGTTTAAATATAAAAAAAAATCGTTAAATTGAAAAAACTAACCGCTAAATTTCATATTTTTTTATTAAAATAGTTATTACTAGGGCAACCAAAGCTCAAAAACAGTTAAAACGCCGTTTAAATATAAAAATAAGCCGTTAAATTAAAAAACTAAACTGTTAAATTTCATTATTTTTTATTAAAATCTTTACTACAAATAATATTTTTGTAAAATTTGTTCCGTAGAACTTCGTCAGTCAAACAAAGGTGCAAAAGCAAAATTGTTTTTCTAAACTTCAAAGTTCAAATTGGTTAAAATAAAATACTTTTTTATAAACCAACAACATTAAATTTTCAACGTTAAAAAGCGTTAAAATAAAAAATTGCCGTTCGCCAAAAAATTTGCAAAAAAGCTATATTTAAAAAAAATAAGCTAAAATAAGCTTAATTTTTAAAGCAAAAAGTCAAAAAGTAACTAATATTTACAAAATAAGCAAATATCAAAAAATAAGCTAAAAAAAAGCTCTAACAAATATAGCTTAAAATTTTCACAATTTCATTATCAGCACTTATATTTAGTTTAAATAGTTCTATCCTTTCAAATAAAAAACAAGCTCTAGCTTAGTAATAACAAATTCCTGTACAAATTCCTAAACAATTGCACCCATATTTTTAAATACCTTAAAGTGCAGAACATTTTGTATCTCAATTTAAAAACAAATGGACATATTTATTTCTGATAATTTAAAACGTTGTTTTCTTTTCTCCTTTTATACAGTGTGAATCCTTATACATTTTTGGTGTTATTTTACTGATTGTGGACTTTCATATACCAGGAATAATACGAGAACGTCTGTTAATGTCTTATTATCGTTATAGCGGTTCAAAATCTCACAGTGATAGTAATATCGATGATGTTTGTATGCTATTGCGATCAACGGGTTATATCGCAAATAAAGGAAATGCTACCGCTAACGCTACAAAACCCACAAAAGATGCTATTGCCAATTATCCTGAATCATATTTTTCACGCTTTAAGTTTGAACAAAATTTCATAGATATGGTTATTGGCCGTTTAAGATGTGATGATATCTATAATCAATTAGCAATTTATCCACATCCCGATCATCGTTCGACAGCTCTGTCGACACAAGCAGCCATGTTGTATGTTTGTTTATATTTTTCACCAAAAATTTTACATTCCCAAATTGCACAAATGCGAGAAATAGTCGATAAGTTTTTCTATGATAATTGGATTATATCAATATACATGGGTATAACTGTTAATTTGGTAGATGCCTGGGATCAATTTAAAGCAGCTAAAGCGGCATTAACCCCAGTAGTGGAAACGGATGCTATAAAGGGATTTTGTTTATTGCATAAAGAAAAAATGGAAAAAATTTCAAAACAATCACAAGAGATCTTAAGAGATGGTGTCTTAATTGATTATTTTATTTTGCAAAATATTTCCAAAATTATTAATCTTATACGTCAATGTAATGTCTTACTAAGATGGTATTTTACACATGCTTCCAAAGCAATTTATGAAATATCCAAGGGTTCTATTACACAGAAACTTGAACAAATTATAAAATTGGTACGCACGGAATTGCAGTACAAGGAAAGTGATTTATTTGAATTGCTATTAAATTGTTCACAATTAGAACTTGTCGTTAAAGAAATTTTGCGTACTCTAATGCAAGAGAAATCAAAAAGATGGATTGATTTTAAAAAAGAAGCATTAGATCGTGTCAATGAATTGAGCGAAGCATTTTCGGGATCACGTCCCTTATCGAAGATTGAAAGTAATCCTCAATTAAAATTATGGTTTGAAGAAATTTCAAAAGAAATTGAAAATTTAAATTGTGATAATGTTAATTTATCTGGACGAACTTTAATACAATTAATACAGGCTTTGGAAGAGGTACAAGAATTTCATAATTTACAATCAAATATGCAAGTTAAGCAATATCTAATGGAGACAAGAGAATATTTAACAAGAATGATACAGGTTAGTATTAAATTTGAATACGAAATGTTCAATTCAAATTGAACTTGTGGTGTTTTATTAAAAAAAAACTATAACTGAAATTATGTCTTGAGATAAATAATATCGAATATGTACTGAAAAAAGTTTTACAGTTACTACATGACAGTTGTTTGTGCAGTAATCAGTAATCATGTAGCTTTAAACTGCAATTACAGTTGTCTTTCTATGAAATAATACAAAATATAGTTTTCAAATAAAAATTAGAAAATATCATTGTATATCCAATGCATAAAAACGTTATAACTGGAGGGCATTTAAGAAGCGTGTATTAAATAACATTTTTTGTTATAATTAAAAGAACGAGATACCAATTTTGTCAGTTGTCTCAAACTTTTTGTAATAAAAAGTTATCACTTGTTTTTACGACATTGTAGGCAATTGTTACTGCATGTGTTAATTGTTTTTAGCAGTTAAACATAACTAAATTTTTAGTTATTTAAACGGTAATTACACTAAGGAAATTATGTCGGTAGTTATTTAAAGTTTTAAAAATTAACAGTCAAATGCAGTAAAAACAACTACAAATGCAGTTAAAAAAAAAAACATTATCCGCATTTAAAAAAAAATAATAAAACATTTTTTTTCTAAATATTCTTAATCTAATATTATTAATTAATAAACACACTACTGAAAACTATATTTACATAAAATACCACTTTTGAATATTCACGTTTCACGCTATTTTTCCAAATAATTTCTGCCACCTGTCTGTCTTTAAGAGATGTAAAATTGTTTTTTAGATTGCTTTTCGTCATATTGAATTGAGTTAATATATAAATATTAAAAAGCTACAAGAAAAGAAATACAACATTTAATAATATTGAAGTAAATAAATTTATCTTCTATTCTAAATCTTACCTTAATATTTTATTTATTTAATAAAAATTTGCATTTTATTTGTCTATCTTCTTTAACATTCTCTTTTACCCTAAAGATAAATGGGAAACAATTTATGTTGGTTTTTTGTTTTTGTATCTTTTGATACGCACACATTATGCCAAAATGCGAAACAACTGCATAAATAACTGTTACCAAAATGCGTTAATTTTGGTAGGTTGTTTAAAAAATCAACCCTCAAAAACATTAAAAATTATGTTTCTAAGTAAAACAACTGCAATTGCAGTTAAAACAACTACAAACGCATTCATGTACAAATAACTGTAGAACTTTTCTGAGTGTATTTAAGCTACACTCAGGGATTTGATTTTTGTCCAATGTTACACTTCATAAATATAATGAAGCTGTTTCATAAAAGAAAAAATTGATGACAGGCTTCTTCATATTTATGAAATGTTTCATAAATATGATGAAAAAGTTTTATAATTTTTTATGAAATGCTTTATAAATGTTATTGAATATTTCATAAGTGGGATGAAGCAGTTTATGAAGCAGTTTTATAAGTTTTATAAATTTAATTTAAATTGTCAGGTTTGAGATCATATTTAAAATGTTACTATTATAAATATTGGGTATACAAGTTAATAATGTCGATTTGGACAACATATGTCATTAATATCAATAATAAAAAATATGGTATTTTGGAGGGTAAACATCTGTCATTATAATTCTGTATTCGATAGACGCCAAAGTGTAAACACACATTTTTTTCAATCGCTATAATAATGTCGAATTTTGTGCCTAAAAAGGATGTTTTGCGGGAAAATCTAATAACCTTTTTTCATTTGAAGAAAACGGCTGTTGAAAGTTATCGGTCAACATACACCAACTTAAAAAACTTGTGAACGATGGTTTTCGCGATTCAAAAGTGGCGATTTCGACACAGAAGACATGGAGAGGCCGAAAAATTTTGAAGATGAGGAATTGGAAGCATTACTCCACGAAGATTGTTGTCAAACGCAAGAAGAACTTGCATTATCATTGGAAGTCACACAACAAGCCATTTCCCTACGTTTAAAAGCATTGGGATTCATTCAAAAGCAAGTAAATTGGGTCCCATATGAATTGAAGCCGAAAGACGTTGAAAGGCGATTTTGCATGTCGGAAAAGCGCCCAGCCAGAAATTCATGATGGTTCAAAAAACTAAGTACTATCAAAGCATACAATATACCAAATCCAAAACGTTCTGAGAACGTTTGAAAAAAAACATATTTAAATTACTTTAATAGCACTTTTTAAACAAACTTTACTGATGTTTATTGAAATAAAAATGATATCTGTGGAATTTTGATAAAATAGTGTAGTCAATAAAACTTTTAAATGTGGATACACTCAAAAAAGTTTTACAGTTACTACATGACAGTTGTTTGTGTAGTAATCAGTAGTAGTTGTTTTTAACTGTAATTACAGTTGTTTTTGTATGAAATAATGCAAAACAACTATTTTGACAGTTGTTTTCAAAAACAACTAACGAAAACTACTAAAATTTGTAACAGTTGTTTAAAGCAGTTGTTTTTAAAATTTTTGTAAACAACTACCAAACAGTAATTTTGAGTTAAACAGTTCAATTTTGTGTTATTTTAAAATAAAAAAATATATTTTAAAAAACTATGTTTTGAAAAATTCTCGTTTAGTTTATATTAATATGTTTAGAGTTTGCAAATAATAATTAGATAATTTAATTGTATCTCCAATGCATTAAAACGTCATAATATAAAATAAACAAAATAAATAATACAAAATAAACAAATGATTAAAAATTATATTCAGTTAGGCGATTTTGAATGTCGGAAATGCTGCTTGAACACTATAAAAAGAAGTAATTTTTGCATCGTATTGTTACTGGTGATGAAAAATGGATACATTACGTCATATGTAAAGCCCGGTCAACCAGCCAAATCAACGCCGAAGCCGAATATCCATGGCGCCAAGGTAATGCTCTGTATTTGGTGGGATCAGAAGGGTGTTTTGTATTATGAGCTGTTGAAATCGGGTCAGACGATTACAGGGGACCTGTACCGAACACAATTGATTCGTTTGAAGAGAGCAATCAACGAAAAACGACCAGAACATGCGACCATCATGACAACGGTCGGCCACATGTTGCAAGACCGGTCAAAAACGATTTGGAAAACAGTGGATGGGAAGTTTTGGCTCACCCGCCTTATAGCCCAGACCTTGCCCCTTCTGACTACCATTTGTTTCGATCGATGCAAAACGATGCCTTACTGGAATACGCTTCACTTCAGAACAGGGTATCAGAAATTGGCTTGATTCATTCTTTACCACAAAACCGGAGCAGTTCTTTTGGCGAGGAATCCATATGACGATGGATAATACTTTGAATAATGTATCAATTCATTTTGTTATTATAATAAATGCATTTTTCAAGCAAAAAAATCGACATTATTAACTTGTAACACTAATTGTTAATTTAATTATGATCTCAAAACTGACACTTCAAATAAAATGCAATTTTCAAAGATCAACAATAAATACAAAAGTTCTATAAATTTTTATGAAATGTTTCGTAAATATTATGAACAATTTTATTAAAAATTAAGAACACATCAAAAAATCTTGAATTGATGTTTCAGAATTTCAAATAATGTCTGGTAGTTTTTGAGTTTTAAAAAGTCTAATACTATGTTTCCACGTGTTTGAGCAAAACATGTGTTTTTGTGAAAAAATTATATGGGAAAGCATTGACAAAACATGTTGTATTTCAAAACACATCCAGAACACGGTCATTGGAAACGTAGTGTAAATTGCAAATGATATTTTCAAATAACAATTTCAATAAAAAGCCAAAAGTTTTTTCAGAAACTTTAAGAAATGGTGAAAGTCTATGAAATATTTGTCATAAATGTTTATGAAACTTTTCATCATGTTTATGATGAATAATCATCATAGGGTCTTCCTTGTAAGAAAATATACAAATCTTTCTCAAAATTGAAATTTCTTTTCAGATCATCAATGTAAAAGAAGACATTCTTATTAATATTCAATTAATAAGTGATCTTAGCTATGCCTGGCATCTAATGGATCGTGATTTTACTAGCATTATGCAGGAGTCCATTAAAAACAACCAAAGTCCGTAATACGTTTAAGAGCCGCTTTCCTAAAGTTAGCCAGTGCCTTAGAAATACCTTTGATGCGTATAAATCAAGCTAAATCTGCAGATCTTATATCAGTATCAAACTATTACAGTTCAGAATTGGCTAATTATATGCGTAAGGTATTACAAATTATACCAGAAACCATGTTTAATTTAATGGCCAGAATAATACAACTACAAACAGATGTATTAAAGGAAATTCCAACACGTTTAGAAAAGGATAAACTAAAGGAATATGCACAATTTGAAGATCGTTATACGGTGGCTAAATTAACACATTCCATTTCGGTATTTACCGAGGGTATATTAATGATGGAAAAAACTTTAGTTGGTGTCATAGAATTGGATCCCAAACAGTTGCTGGAAGATGGTATACGTAAGGAGTTGGTGAAACATTTAGCCAATGCCCTTAATGTGGGTTTAATATTTACACCAAATGGCAAACAAAAACAGCCCACCTTGGAATTGGAAACAAAACTAGAACAATTAGCTAAAACAATGGATGGTTATCGTAGGTCATTTGAATATATACAAGATTATCTGAACGTTCATGGTTTGAAAATATTACAACAAGAACTGACACGAGTTATAAACTATAATGTGGAAAAGGAGTGCAATTCATTTTTACGCAATAAAATACAAGATTGGCAATCTGTATATCAATCATATACCATACCCATACCCACATTTCCACCATTACAAGGAGATTCATCAAAATCCAATAATTTTATAGGACGTTTAGCATATGAAATTTTGCAGTGTACTGATCCTCATCATACTATTTATTTAGACTTGAAAGCTTCTTGGTATGATAAAAAATCACCACATAAAGAAGTTTTAGATTCTCGATTCTTTTATAAAGTACGTGAAGCCATCGGCCCGGCTGGCTTAGTAGGCCTGGATCGTTTGTATACTTATATGTTTGCAGCTGATTTAAAAAAGAATTTAGAAAAGCTACAACATAACATTGACAATGATAAAATGTGGTCTACCACTTTGGCCAATTTAACCACCGAACTTGAATCTAAGCAATTTATGACTTTAAATGCCACAAATCCATTAAAATTGTATGCTATTTATCATCAAAGATGGCTTAAAGTATGGCCTACCATGTTAGATTGGATTTTAGAATTGGGTCATAAACAGATTTTAAGACAACAGTTGGCTATTGAATTGAATCGTAGTAGTAAAGTTAATGCTAAAAATTTGGAATCAGCATTGGAAACATTTAATAGGTGAGTAACAATTATGAAAAGAATAAATATTCATAATCACTAGGGCAAGGAATTTCATGTAAATGCAAAATCGATTTTGACCAAATGATTTTTCGATGCAATGAATTTGCAGCAAAATGACATCGATTTGTTAATGCATATTTTCGCATATTTTGTTATGAATGCATATTTTTGCATATTTTGCTATAAATGCATATTTGTATGGCATTTTTTGTTGCATATTTTGCATATTTTAAATTCAATTGCATATTTTTGCATATTTTGTAAAAAAAAATAAATAAGTTTTAATTTAAAATAAACAAAAGAAAACATTTGTATTTTGGGTGTTCTTTTTCATAGAACTTAATTTGTTATTTTTAATTAGTGATTAAGGTATAATGTCTAGTCACATCTTTTTTACTGAGTGATAATATGTATCTGTAGGAGTGCTTAAAATGTTATAATTAAAAAAAAAAAAACTTTTAAACAGCTTTCTAGCTGTATAGCGAAATAATTGTTTTTCGTTCAACTGAAAAGAAAGAAAACTATTGTTAAGTCTGATATTTTGTAATCATTGTTTTTCAAATTTAAAGGTCAAAAAACACAAATTCAAAGCGACATCTAGATTAAAGAAAATAGTTGTTAAAAGACACAAACTCCCGGTTCCATTCGAGTATGTCAAATACCAAATTGTAACATTCGTGACATTTCTACTAGTTAGCCTTGTATATGATGGCATTATATGCTAAGTTTAGGAACTGATCTGAAAGACCAGCATTAGATCAGAAAAATCAGTAGTAGTAGCTACTTTGTGTGTAATGAAAATGTTGTTTATTTGGAACTACTTCGCATTATTTTTGCTGGGTATGAATGCTTCAAATATGAGGCTGTGCAATACAATACAAATTATATACTATTACCCTAACCGAGCACTAGCTACTATGGCCTTCAGCGCGTTGTAGCGAAAACAGACCAGTGCCCCTGGTGGGAATCGAACCCACGACCCCCGCACTGATAAGCCAGCACGCTACCAACTAGCCTACCGGGGCGCACTATTTTTTTTTTTTTTTTTAGCAGGCTCTGGTAGAATATATAGCACTTTTCGAATTTAACATAGCACTATGCTATAAAGCGCTATTAATGCGAATTGACTTTACATTTTGTCTACAGAGTTTAATTCTTACAGATTACTAAACTAGAAGAAAACTTAAAAACTAATTATAATGTTTAAATAAAAACAACTTAAACTTATCTTTATTTATATTAAAGTTTAAAATTGGAGCAAAACTATTACATATATGTAAACATCTTGCAATCTGCTCATTTTCAGCGTAGTTTGTTCCATGAACAGATTCATCGCAAACCCGATTTACTCTTAAATCTCTTGGAGGGCAATATAATGTAAAATGATCCCTAATTTCGGAACAATTTATTTCAACTGTTATAACATTATAAACAAACATTATTGCGGAATATAAAATACGATCTTGTAAGCCTAGCATTTTCTTCTAACAATCATGGGATGGTAAATCATAAGGCCAAATTAATTTCAAGACCGATTTAACAAAAACACGTTTTGAACACGTTCAATTCGATTTGATGCACCTATTTGATTCAGACACCAAATAATAGAGCAATATTCCAATTTACTACGGACCAACAAAATAAACAACGTTTTAAGCGTGTAAGGATCTTTAAAATCCTTAGAATTTCTCCTTACAAAGCCAAGCATACTATAAGCCTTAGAAGTTATACAGTCTATGTGGCTAGAAAAAGACATTTTTGTTCAACCAGTTCTTAAGGACTAGTTCTGAAAACACCCTAAAGGTGTTGTTAAAATGGTCATTAACATTCTCTTACATTAGTTCTAGAACTGCACTCATCGAAATAAACCTGTATCTACTCATAGAAATAAACCTGTAATCTACAAATATTAAGTAAAAGTTTTTGCTAATTTTAGCAGAGTAAATTGCGATTTTCCATTACTAAAATTCACATCTAAAATTTTGTTAAGTCAACAGATTTATTTTTGCTGTTCTTATTTTAGTAGTTTTTTTCTGGTATTTTACAGCTTTATCTCTCTGAGTGTAGTTGTACCATAACTAGTTCTAAGAATGCTATTAAATAACCTGGTATAACTCCCCTATAAGTAGTTCTGGAACTAGCAATTTTAGAAGGTGTTACAAAAATGTTCCTGGGTAATTTGTTTTTGATTTTAATTGGGAATTTAATTTCTTTTTTTGTTTGTTTAAATTTGTTTTTATATGTACTGTGATATGTACCTATATACCCAGTAAAAAATAGGATCATCCAAAAAATTATCTTGGAGCGCTCCTTTGCGAGTAATGGATTACTCCATAAAACTCCGAACCTCATTGGATTTTTTAACACAGCATGTCCGCAGACACGAGTATTCCTTTTAAGCTCCTTATGGAGTACTCCCTTTGATCTTGAAAATGACGACAGAGGGACCCAGCAAAAATAATGCGAAGTAGTTCAAAAGAAACAACATTTTCATTACACACAAAGTAGCTACTACTACTGATTTTTCTGATATAATGCTGGCCTTTTAGATCAGTTCCTAAACTTAGCATATAATGCCATCATATACAAGGCTAACTAGTAGAAATGTCACGAATGTTCGGTTACAATTCGGTATTTGACATACTCGAATGGAACCGGGAGTTTGTGTCTTTTAACAACTATTTTTTAATCTAGATGTCGCTTTGAATTAGTGTTTTCTGACATTTAAATTTGAAAAACAATGATTACAAAATATCAGACTTAACAATAGTTTTCTTTCTTTTCAGTTGAACGAAAAACATTTATTTCGCTTTGTTTTTAAAGCTGGAAAGCTGTTTTAAAAGTTTTTCTTTAGTTATAACCTTTTAAGCACTCCTACTGATCCATATTATCAATCGGTAAATAAGATGTGACTTGGCATCACACCTTAACCACTAATTAAAAATAACAAATTAAGTTCTATGAAAAAGGACACCCAAAAATACAATCTTTCATAACCTTACACATAGTACTTTTAATGAAGTGAAGTTTGAGGAATTTGCATTACCTACGTCCTATGACAAACCCATGTTAAAATCATGTGTGTTTCACCTCAATTTGCACTACATCTGAATCCGTATATGTGATGATTTTACTACATCTTTTTCCACTCTTTTTTCGCTGGGGAGTAATCGTTTTTGTCTCCTAAAAGAGCATAAAGGGAGTAATCGCTTTTGTCTCCCAAAAGAGCATAAAGGGAGAAAACATTCATATAAAATACAAATTTGGTTATTTTTACAAAAACCAGAAAATATTCATTTATTTTTTAAAAATTTTTCAAAAATGTTATTATTGTTTTTTTGTTGGATTCGACGAGGTAGTAGTTAGTTTTGACGAGTAGGTCTGTCGCTAAACAGTTGCCTTACATTTACGAAATGCCAGCTTGAAAGATTTTTCATATTCCGGGTATGTTAGATACGTGTCTTTAAGTGCTTCTGCAAGAAAATTAAAGAAAAGATAATTTAATTTAATAAAAGAGAATTTTTCAATTTCTTTTCCAACTAGTCGTCTTAAATGACGCTTAGAAACTAAATTTTGACACATTTTTAACAATTTGTTACTATACCCGTACCTTTTCGCTTTTTTTTAATAACACGTCTTACACTTTTTAAAACTAAACTGACTAAATAGAAAAACAAAACGAAAACATCAACAATTAACAGTTATGTCAAAGAAAAAAAAAACCAAAAACGAACTGATACATCCCTCCATTTGATCCATTTGGAGTATTAAGCGAGGCATAAACAACAAAACAAAAAAAAGTTTCGATAGCTCGCTTATTACTGCAAATGGATGAACAAGTCATTGCTCCTTTATTGCTCGATAATAGATTAATCCATATATTTTTTACTTGGTATCAATTTGTCATTACGTTTGTATTGTGTCGAAATATAGGATTAAGACCCCATATAATGTAGTCGATTTAGCAATGTCTGGCTGTTAAAATGACGATCCGGACGCGAAAACGCAAGAGCAGGATAAGAAAAGAACATCCTTCCGAACAGTTTATAAGCAAAAATGAAAAGGTACTCAAAATTTTCAATTCAAAAATTTTTAAATATGTTGTCAATTTTTCACCAGACGCTTTGGGGTGAATAATATTTTAAATTCAGCCTAAATTTTTATTTTCCCCTCAAAATGTTGAATCAACACACATTTTTTTTTATCAAATATTTTTTTATCACCTCAAACTAATTTTTTTCCATCCAAAAAAGTTGTTTACTTCAAAATTCTTTTTTTTTTTACCTCTATAATGTTTTCTAATTTATTTTTTTTTTGTTTCAGATCTCTATTAAATGAATTGGAAAACGTTGACACCCAACAAAAATTCAAAGATAATAAATTATTAGTAAATATCAAAGATTATTTAATGTATACGGGATCCTATGAACCATTAGAGCAAATATTTGTGCTATGTAAAAATTCCCACAATGTTGCACTATTCTTTTTCCTCTTACTTATTGCACATATACCGAGACTACAATTTTCATTACAAACACAATCGCTGCTGGCAAAGACTACAAAAGATCCAATAGATGGAACGCCCTTATTGATGGGTTTAATAACAATATTACAACAATATAATAAGGATATTCAAATAATGTTTATAACATATTATGTCAATATGTTAAAGTGCTGGTGGAATCAAATTTAAGGTGAGTAAAATACTTTTCTTTTTATTCTTTAATATTTGCTAGATATTTTCTGTTGTGGACGGTAATTCCTCAATAAGTTGTTTTGAATTTCAAATAAGTTTTTTTTTTATGGAAAACTAAAACTTAATTTCAGTGCCAAACATGAATTGTGTACGGAAGCCATAACAACTTTACATTTTTTGGAAATATTTATACATAAAACGAAATTACCACGTAATATTTTGTCACAGCGTTTACCAGTGATAATACTAAATCAGTATGAATATTTAGGTTTAAGTTTAAAAAATTAAACAATTTTTAAATTCTTTTTTATATATTTATTAAACATATTCGAAAATTAATAAACAAATGCATTACAATAATTAAACGAAAAAAAAATAATGGCAAAGAATTATAACCAGAAAGAAACAAAAAGAAAAAAAAAAACAAAAATTTTAATATAATTCTTTTGCAATTACTACCTCTATGAAAATGAGGTATTAAGTTTTGATTTAACAAGTTATTATTAGTGCATATTTCCTGTAGTTTATGTAATAACAGTGGGAGCATTACGACCAGTATATTTAGGCAATTGTGAAATTTCCAAAGCAATATCAATTAAAGGTTTTAGCATGACACTAGCCTGACCCAAAACATTGTCCTTTTCATAGGAATCGATGTATAAACTGAAAAATAAACATATAAATATAAATTTGTGAATATTTGTTGTTAATTAAAACACTTACCGTACTGTAGCACCAGAACTACCAGTACCACTAAGACGCATAACAATACGACTGCCATCTTCGAATACTATACGTAAACCTTGTTTAGTAGCTACTGATTTATCTACCGGATCGGTGTAGGCAAAATTATCAGCCACCTTAACTTTGTAAGTTTTACCACCGGCTGAAAATTCTTTACCCACAAATGAAGCATCAGTTATAGATTTTTCCATGGCGGTCATCATTTCATTACATGGATCCAATTCACACTCTTCATAGTCATAACGTGTAAAATAGTTACGACCATAAATGGACCAATGATTTTTCAAAATATCTTCAATACCCTTGCCGGTATGTTGCATAATTGACAGCCAAGCTAAAACGGCCCAAATGCCATCTTTCTCACGTATATGATTTGAGCCAGTGCCGAAACTTTCTTCACCACATAAACACAAACGGCCAGCATCCATTAAATTGCCAAAATACTTCCAACCAGTGGGTACTTCAAAAACTTCTTTACCCAATTTTTTACTAACCAAATCAACGGCAGAAGCGGTGGGCATACTTCTAGCAAATCCCTGTATACCATTCTTTTGGAAATAGGGTATACATTCCAAATAATGAGCAATAACAGCCAAAGAATCACTGGGTGTTACAAAGAAAGCCTTATGGCCAATAATCATATTACGATCCTAAATAGAGAAATTATGAAGAAAATAAAACTTTCCCATTCAATACAACTCTATAAACACAACTTACACCATCACCATCAAAGGCTGCACCAATATCGTAATCACCATTTGCTACAGCATTAACTAAATCTTTAGCATAAGTCAAATTAGGATCTGGATGTAGACCTCCAAAATCTGGCAATGGTGTTGTATGTACAACGCAATCTTCTGAGGCTCCCAAATTATTTAGAAATATTTCACGAACATATGATCCAGTCACACCATTCAATGCATCTATACGCATTTTCAAAGGTTTACCAGTTGTCTTACCACTAACATAATCTCTCAATTTAACAAAATCGAATATTTCCTTCATGTGGTTAACGTAATTAACCACTGAATCAATAACTTCGACCACAAATGGTTGATTGTTAATGGAAAAGGCACTTGTACCCACTTTACTAATGTCAACTTGAAGACCTTTAATAATCTTATATTCTTTGATGACCGTTGATAGTTCATAGATTTTATTGGTAACACCATCTGGTGCGGGTCCACCATTTTCACAATTAAATTTAATACCGAAATCATTTTCGGGACCACCTGGATTATGTGATGCGGTTAAAACGATACCGCCTAAAAATAAAAATAATAAAAAATTCATTAATTTTAGTTGACAAGTGCAATGTAGTGTAAAAGTAGAAAACGAGGGGGCTAAAAATATCAGTGGACATGCATACATATACTAAAATAACGTTACCGAAATAACGGAAAACCCGTTATCCTTAAAATACCGTTACCGACATACCTAAAATACCGTTACCGCTAAAAACCCATTACCGAAATAATTAAAATACCGTTATCACTAAAAAAAATCTTTACCGAAATAAGTGCAATATCGATGCCCCTAAAATACCATTACCGCATCGAATCGATT